>JAZDUA010000174.1:1970000-2250000 GCA_038098605.1 Gryllus longicercus
GGAAACACGAAATAATCAATAAAAAATCTGGCGCTCTGGGCTCAGTTCAACAGGTAATGAAGGGAATAAACCTTAGGAAGGCTACCAACATAGGCGTAAGGATTATTTTTTAAACTGATGTAAAGTAATAAAATAATTTTAATCGCTTATAATGAGATCTGTTATTACGAGAAATGAACCCTTTGCCGCTTTGTTTTAAAAGAGTTCTGTCGTGGATGTTACCAGCACCAAGTTATTCCGAGAAACAACTCAATAAAGTACATATCGGCTACCGATGGGTTCCTCGGAAAATGTTAGTTCGAAAAACACTAGGAGCATTTGGAATGTTTCCGTTCACGTTTTAAACTCCGTAGATGTTCCAATTTATTTCGGATTATATATTGGAGAATGGTAATAGATATCCATTATATGTTATACATTCTGAATATCTGTAAAAAATACACTATTGATTAACTGCATTTAATTCTCTTCACGACTTTTCTTCTTGACACACGTAGGCAATGACTGCTACTATAACGGTACGCGACTGCCAGTAATTGTCGTCTGACACTGACACAATATTCCCATCGCGCCGCATTCTCGGTCGACCGCCTCGCCTTCGACAACTTCCAGTAAAATCATGCTGAATCACGCATTCTCGCATCTTCGCTACCTTTTCCCTCCGAGTATTCACTCTTACTAACAACATTAATTCAAAATTTTCAATGTTGATATTTCAATGATTCTTCTTAGAAGTGAATTTTCGTTTATCGCTAAATTAGTAAAACTTGCACAATATTATTTTCTTATTGCACAACAGTTTTAATATATTTGTGTGGAGAAACATGTTCAATGACGCAATTTCTTGTCAACTAGGACTCAATTTTTTTCAAACATTTTGGGAGAATGACTCCCTCCGCCCTCTAGGGATGACGTCCGTGGTTTCTCAAAGAAAATCATCCAAAACTCAACTTTTACATCTCATTTGATAACTTAACACGCTAATGTTGTAATTGTTGTCCCTTTTCTCTGTTGTCACTATTTTTTTTCAATTTTGTATTTATATCAATATTTTACGGGTGTATAGGACACATCTTCCTTCCTCGAGTTCTCGCGGTTTGCTATCTATCAGAGTTCGCGAAAGTAGTTGCAACCTCTTTTGAAATCATGTTAGATATTCTCCTCGTTTTACTAGTGAACGTATGTTTAAAGAAATGGAAACGTATAGAAAGTACGTAGATAGTAACGCTTTGAAGCCTCAGACAATGTTATTTTAGGAATTTGAAGATTGTTCCTAATAATATTTGAGTTTCGATAAAAGAGATACTGCGAAGCACAACTTAGCTTTTCTTTCCAGAATAAATACATCCTTTAGAAATGTTATGTATGTATCTTATGGCGTGCTGGACATCCTGTTCAATTTTCGCAATTCAGACTTTTGAAATTGTAAACGTAAAATGTATAACACTAGTGTAAACAAGTGGTGTCATGATTGGGAGCGCGGTTTGAACGCATGTCGACGCACAGGCATGGCAAAGGAAATGGTTTTGTGGAAAAGATTCATTTAGCTAAACGAATATAATTTGACTTTACTTACACCATACTAATAGATACTAATACTTAGATTTTACACATTTTCTCCGCCTTTTTGACAAAGCGTAGTCAGCTGAAATATAGATGTCTCGGTGTGACCCCTAAATGAAGCACATTTTTCCTATATTCTTGGCGACTATTCCATCAGTATCCGTTCAGATAGACACGATACATTATGCGTAAGATACAGACAAATCACTTCAATGCATTTTAAATAATTATCGCGCTTATTTAGCGGGAATCTGGAATAAAATTCATATTATTTTAATGTTGAGATCTAGTAACAAACGAATGGAAACTATTTTTTTAGAAGTATTGTGAAGTTATGTTTACCAGCGAACTTAACCATGTAATGGAAATATTTCAGAAGGCTCACAGAAAAATAATTCTGATGAATGGAATTGTTATTGTGCCGAGGAAAAACAGACAAGAGTATTTCTCCATTACTACGTAGGGTTGGTAAAAATGTAAACCAATCGTAAAAGTTGCGTTCAATCCACTAAATTATATATCCAGTATATTTCATTGTTGCTTCTTCTAGTAGGACAATAATATTTATTGTGAGATATACATATTTTAGATGACACGTCTTTAGTGTCTTCATTCCCTCCGCTGCATGCCGCAGATGTTGCAAAAAACAAGCATCTTCCTCCACAGCTACCGGTATCACCGCCGTCACCACCGCAGCAGCAGTAGCAAGAACAGTAATAACAGCTCTAGTAATGGCAACACGCCGTAGACACCGGCGGTTGTCGGTCTGGCCAGGGTGAACGACCTAGCGTCGACCAGCCTTGCGCAAGGCCAGCTGAAAGTGTTCTTGTACGCCACCAGATCCCAGCACTTGCGCATCAGTGGCGTTGTAGTTAAGAATATCCCGCCAGATGCCAGGAGCGCACGACATTGAATTGAACGATAAAGCGATAAACACCAGGTCGGGAACCGATTGTTGAAATAGCATGAATGGACCTTCCTATCGGCCACAGTTAATAGAAAATGTATTAAAATAATATTCGATTACTTCTAAAGCCGATGATTACCTTGCTTTACTCCAGAGCGTTAAAACTCTGAAATACTTGTTTAAACAAAACTTAGTGACGCAACAATAGCACATTGTTCAGAGTGCAACGACAAAAAGGACTACGCGGTATAAGCGTCCCTTGTGATATCTGTGAAAAAATGAAAAGAAAAAATTTGGAGGGGATTTTGGGAAAGTTTTTTTATAATTTGCATTAATTTCAGCACAACTGCTGTTTTTAAAATAATTGAACTTGATATTTTTTAACGATTTGAAGGTTTAGAACATGGTATATAAGGCAAAAACCTATGTCATTAGTATCGTACATTTGCAATAATAACTTTTTTGTTGTTTTGGAATATTTAGAGAGTTCAGAAATAGGACTCGCTTCACCTTTTTACCGTATTTCGATTCATTCGAGGACAAAATTTAAAGAAAAAAAAAAAGAATCCGGTTTTAAGAAAATAATTGTACAAAAGTTGCCTTTATGATATTCCCAGTGAAGATACGGCAAGTAAATACTTCCATATAGAGGAAAAACAGCGAGCACAAATCAAAACAAGAATAGTGCTACTGACAAAAATTTTCATAAAACTGGATACTAGAGTAATGGAGTCTTTTGACGTTTGTTCTTTTCATTTTACGATTTGTTGCGTTAATTCTAAAAAAACGTTCTAGACAAATAGTCACGAACTTGCGTGAAACGTGGAGTGGAGGTATCTTCGTTTAACCTAGTCAGTGATCATCAGCCGTCGTCAGTCCCTTCCATACCTGCGGCCAGGTTCTGTGTGATCCCCGGGGTTGTCAGAAGGTCATCCATCCATGAACCCACGATGTCTCGAGTTGCTTAATCTTCCGTGACTAGACAGAGCGTAGTTAAGCAATTCGGCTAGCGACGCCTGCAGGTGTAATTTGTCTATTTCTTACTGATTGTTGGAACAGTAATGCAATGGATAGGCCTATTGAAGGAAATTAAAATCCAAGACTCATCTTTGCTGATGAACATCCGAGTTTGTTACAGTTAGGAACCACTGCTAATACCAATAAACTATCGATTGGCGACCCCCTTATTACTGGCTAACATAAATTCTCTTGCAAGTACATTGCCACTGTGGGTTCAGGAACATAACCAAAAGCTGGTTAACGAAGACTGCAGAAAGGTGGCGGAAAGTGAGCAAAGTCAAGGGAATTGTCTGACATTCCAGAGAAAAACAAACTTAAAGTTCAAATGTCAAGAATGCCTATTGCTGACACACATATATATATATATATATATATATATATATATATATATATATATATATATATATATATATATACACTTTGTCGGTACTTTTATTTAGCATTGAAGTGTGCAAGGTAAAATGATAGCTTAGGGATTCCGGTTCTCTAGAAAAATGCGTAAATTATAAATACCCCATAAATCACATAAAGGTTTTGCTGTTTTTTTTTACCAAAGTTTGTAAAATCAAAATTATTATATATCCTTTTCTTTCTCTCAGTATATTTCTGTTCCACAATTGCATATTATCCATGTCTATATTCATGACCACGATTTTTTGGACATTCCATGACCCAATGACTGGCAGCTGAATGGCCCCGAATGAAACATCTTACGGGCATATTTCGACACTAGCTAGACTGAGTTCAGCTGCTATGTGCAGAAGAATTCTCGCGGCCGGATGCTCCGGTCCGTATTTTTCCGTAATTTCTCCGATCATTACTGGCAAAGGTGGCTCAGGGCATCAACGGATGTTACTGCAGTCCATCTGACCGGGGGGTCCTAAGTTTTGAGTCCCGGTGGTTGCACGATTTTCGACACCTGCTTGTCAGTTAGCTCGAATTCTGTCGCTGTCTGGAGAAGACTTCTAGCGACCAGCTCCTCTGATTATGATCTGCACTGAGAAAGTGAAAAAATCTTGTTCCTTTATATAATACATTACGTCCTCTACTCTTTGTGTTGTTATAATCCATTTTTTAAGCACCCTTGATATCGAGAAATTGGTTTGCAGAAAAACTGTCCGTTTGGGGTCAACAATACCATCTAAACCTTTCAGGCGCTTTTCTCCAAAATTGATCTTCCCCGATCGATCTTACCGAATTTGTGGCCCTGCGAATATGGAATGTTAATTTTGATTTTCGGGGTTACTTTAAATGAAGCCGTAACATTTTAATAAATTTCTCAATTTTTTCTCGAATAGAGTTTAAAAACGTTTAAAAATTATCCTACTCTATGTTTCGTTGAAATCTCTCAAATTTTTGAAACTTGCAAATTACAAACTTTTTTCGGCGTCTATCAATGACTATAACGTTGAAGAGAGGGATTTTCGCCTTAATGAAGTATGTTCTTCAAAGTCAGATCCTTAAGACCACGTACACTTTTTCGAATATATATAAGTAGTTTTGGGGTAATGTTGCGTCAAATACAGACAATTATTAAACAATCACTTTCTTAAAATCGTCTCCAATTTTTTCTTAATTTTTTTCTCGATCAATGTTTTCTTTTAAAAATGACGCTGATCCCATTTTCGGTGAAATCTGTATTTTCAAAAATTGCAAAACAGTAACGTTACAAAACTACCGTTTTGTTGATAGAGATTGTTTCCTTAATGAAATCTCTTGCTTATAACTACATCTCGCAATAAAGTTAATGAATATATCTGAATTTTTGAAATAGGCAAATGCAAATGTTCGGTTTTGTTTTTAAAACGTCGGGGAGGTTGAGTGTAGGATTGAGGCTGGTGGTGTAGGTTAACGTGAATGACATGCTAAAGCTAAGACCTTGAGTTCAAATCACAGCCTAAAAAAATCCTGGTTGGAAAGACAGGTTGAATAAAATTGCTTTACCATTACAAATAATGAGATAACGTTGAAGAAATATTCTGATATTTTTCTTCAAAACCTTACACATCAATACTATTACTAATTCTTTCAATAATTTATTTTCTTTTATGTTTGGGCCCTTATTGTGATCATTTAAAAAATTATATCGTGGAACCAGGTTTGTAAATAAAATTAGTTAAACTTTTAAACCTATTGGATTGCATTTTATGTAAAAATGTCAATATTAATAAAACTACCGGCTTATTGATGAGAACATGTAAACTTTACCCGAACAAACTGACCTTTGTTAATTGGTTTGTATGGAAGACGTGGTAAATCTCCCTCGCCAAGACGAGTGAAGTTTGAATCAGGGGTAATAAATCTATCGAAAAACCGACAAATCAGACCTTTGCTTTAGGGCAAGATCCACAGACATTGTCAGTCCTATAACTAGCATTTCAGTCCGCAGACCGAAATTTCGAAAGAAGAGTATAAACCAAAATTAGATTTGAAAAAATTGGTTGTGCAAGCTGCTTTCATACTTTGGAAATTGCTATCACATATATTGAATAAAGAAGATGTACATAGGCTAACAATTTCGATAAGTTGTGATGAGGTAGTTGATATGCTTTCCTCATTTGGAAAACAATAAGGGATATAATCAAGCTCTTTTTTCTTAAGTGGAAAAATGAGAGGCAGTAGAAAAATATAAAAAATGTATTTTGTCTCTACTGTGGTCCAAACTGGTCGTTTCAGAGAGGCCTGTGTCTTGTTAGAACAATTGTTTAAAAAGGTACACTTGGCATATCAATACCAAATTTCAGATAAAATATTGATGGCTGCTTTTGATTGCAGAATGGGTTCAACTTCTGTCCTCTAACCTGACAGTTTCAAAAGATTGCAGGTAGTGTACAATTAATAAAAAGTAAGTTTTGATGATCACTGAAATTGACAATGTATGTTATTATTTTTAATATAAATTAACACGAATTTTCACATCCGGTCCACGAAAATCCCCAAATCTTCCAATCTGCACAAGTTGTGAGGATAAAAAATGAAGACAGAATCATTCTCTACAAAAGTAAAAAACATGTTTCTAAAAGAAATTGTTTCCATTTTATTGCAAAGAACACTGTATTTCTTTAGAAAAATTAAATTTCTTTAAATTTAAGGGGTCACGAGGGAAGTCTTCATTTTATGCGATCGAAATGAAACTTTCCGAATCTCATTTTTACATCAATTGGCAACATTTTTGGGGTTCTCGCCTAAGAAATTTTGCTACCACCAGAATGACCATACATTTGTTCGTTACTTGATTACTTTCAGGTATACTTCAAGTTGTATAGTGGTATGCAATGTTGTAAGAAAAATGTTGAGAAATGGTCAGAAAAACACGTTTTGTGGGTCCCTGGTACCTAGCAATGGATTATTATGCTCAAAATTCACGTTTTGACCCTTTACTTTGTACCAAAAAAGTGATTTGTCCCCAGGTATCTGTTAGCACCTATACTTTGAAATTTTCACCAAAAATTATATTCTACATGGATCTATGAGCTGTCACGGCCCCTTGAATTTGAAACGAATCTTTTGATTTTTAAAGATACTCTCAATGAAGCACCTTGGGAAGTTTCAAAATTTTCTCAAAAATTGCCGTCCGTTTTTAAATTTTCTTTTTACGCGAATACAGCAATGTACACATACAAAAATAATGCAGGGCCTATTTGCAATGCGAATCATTTTCAATGAAAAATTTGCGTGAATTCAAAAATTAAAACAATTTGCAAAATTTAAATACCCCTTTCTACAACTATTTTTATTAATGATATTTTTTTAAAGAAATCTATTCTTCATAATTGGATCTTTAATTAATGTCGAGTACAGCATACAACGTTTTACATACATACATTTATTAGAACTGCAAATGGTACGACGCGGTGGCAGTTAAGTGACAATAATTGCAAAAATTACACTTGACAATTACACTTGAAAATTACTTTTGACAGTACTTTTCTCGTAAAGATGTAATAAAATTAAAATAAATGATAAAAACCAACGAGAAGACCAAGATTCTATGCCAAAGTTTCTAATAAAAAAGTCCTTATAAAAAAATTAATTTTCCCTTGAGAAGAGGAAAATGCGATTAGAGGGCGTCCATAAATTACGTAACACTAAAAAGGAAAGGGGTTTGAGGGGGCGAAACGGCGTGTTACATAGGGGTAGGGGGGGTTAGTTTAGGGATACGTAACATAGATATTTTTTACATTAGTCAACAGTTTCTGATACAGTTCCTTTTTGTATCTTGTACTATAACATTAAAATATTAACTAAATTATTTGTTTGAGAAAATAAATTAATTAAAGTAATTACATGTAAATTGTTATAATATTATTGGAAATATTTTTTCAACCATTTTTTTATTGAATGTACATGATTACGAAGAAAAGATTCAAAACTGATATGTAGTATATTTTAGAATGTATTTAAATCGGCGCAGTAGACGACTCTCGCTCAAGCGTCATCGACGACGGCGTGCAGTGAACGGTGCGGCTCGACTTGTGATCAAACCTTTTTCGCCTAGACCTCATTGCGTCACTCGCAACTTGCTCCAACCTTGATAGGTCAGCATAGTCAACTAATTTCTACTTAAATTATCATTTATTTTAATATACAACACAAGTAAAAAATACAAATTGTTTTTACTGTACTATAATTTATTTTCACTTCTTTTGCATTTTCAAGGGAGGGGTGTTGTCACAAGGGTTACTTAATTTTGGGGGGCACTTACGCGCGCGTTACGGGTACGTTACGGAGGGGGAGAGGGTATTGAAAATTTGCGTTACGTAATTTATGGATAGCCTGTTATAAATATGTAGCAAGTTCAGATTCCAAAGAAACGTGGGAACTTTCGAACATTAAAATGTGAATCGAAAAAAAACAACTTTTTTTTTGCTGAAGAGAGTGTCTCACGAAATGGCTAAAAAAACAACAGTGGGTATAATTTGCAGTATTGAAAATTGCGTCTGTTTGAAAATAGTTCGAGAAATGTGATTTCGTAAAACCAGTAGCTACTTTCGCATATCCGTAGTATGTAATGTAATGTAAGTTATGTAATGCTGCAAAAAAGTGCTGATATTTTGACTGAAAACACGAATTGTTGGTTGTTGATACCAAAAAATTTGTTTCTCTGAAAATGTCTTGCGTTTGTCTGTTAACAACACTCTCTTCAAAACTGATGACGGTGTTTTTAGAATAAACTTGATCGCTCTGGCTGATATACTCCTCGAATATGTAACGTTTTGAAAAGTACTATATATAAAACCATTCGTTTTTAATTTTTTCGAAAATAATTCCAAATTTTTCTTTAGATATTTTGACGTACACATAAGCATTTACGCAGATCCTAATTTCAGTAAAATTTCTGAATTTTCGAAAATTGCAGCAGTTAAAATATTTTTCGATCTTCTCCGGCATTTGCTTTTATTGCTGAAGACAGATATTTTATCTTATTTAAATTTTTTCTTTAAAATTAGATCTTTAAGTATTGTTTTTTTAAAGTACGATAATTTTAGCATAATTTAAGTTTTAAAAAATTATCAACATTTTTTTCAAAAATGTCTCGATCCGATTTTTATTCAAATCTTTGGAATTTGGAGTATTGCATTCAAACAATTTTCGACTTCCTGCTGTATGAAAACATATGTACGTTAAAAAGAAATTTATGTTACGAAAATTCTAATTAAAATGAGGTAATCCCGTAGAGCATATTTTTGCCTAATTCAACATTTCTTGCATAGCATATTTTAAAGCTTTTTCAGTCATCTTCGTAACATTTCAGCTTTTTGAAGAAATAAAGAAATTTTTGTAGATATGGGTATTTTATGTACGCTACGATGAGTTCACAGTCACAGTGGTAAGAAGAATTATCATACCGACTCAGCAAGTGAAAAAAAAATCTCGTCAAAAGATGAGAGCAATTGGGGTTCTGCTGGCCATCCAATGTGGGATAATTTACAGTCCAAGTAGCGATTCGACACGGCTGCTTAGGATATACCGCAAATAGGGGTTCGCCGCGCCGGGACCACTCTTGAATTCCTGTGCACCAGGGAAACTGCAGAGCAGAAGACAAGAACCTGTATATTCTACGCCTTTCTTTTCATTCGTCGGCTCAACTTGAATTTTTTTACAAGTGGATACTGGATATCGCTGAAAGAAACACGTGTAATGTTAAAGAAATGTAGGTCAAGCTGTATGGACCAGCAAACGTTTTGCATTTGTTTATTCTGCTTCTTCTTTACCATCCCCAGACAATTAATAAACAATATAGACACACACACACACTAGTGACCTGAGGTAGAAAATCTGCTTCTGAACACCGTACAAAATGGTTTTCCAAAACGTTGTACGTATACTACTCAAGTGCAACCAATAAAAAATCTCGTATAACACTGCAACAAATTATATATGAACAAAAACTGTCTTTACAAATACTGCAATAACATGGTACTGTGCACGGGGGTATTCTCTGCGTTGTAGGGCATATGGTTCCGTGTTTTAGGTCACAAAGTCATATTTTATATCGCATGCTTGGGCAATTTTTAGATAAAAAATTCTAGCATATTAAGATCATTTCAGAAATTAATTAAGGCAAGTAAAATACATCAGTTGTATCACCTTACAACAGGCATAAACCGGTGTTTAAATAATACATTTGGAGAAAATTGACACTGAAATCTTAAAATTAAAGAAAACGAAAAGCAGACTATCTGAAAATAATTACAAGGACATAACACCGTAAGAGATATAATGACATAATTTACACCTTAAATTAATTCAAGCGAGAAGTAACTGATACGTTATAATATTTCTATTTGCGTGAAAAAAACACCAGAAACTTAGACAACACTCAAGGAATCTATGTCCACACTCTTCAATCAATCACATTCCTTTTTCTCAGGAGCACACATGTCCAATAAATTTATTATTACTATTTGCTGCTTCTGACTTGAGTAACGCTGCGAGCAAATCCATATTCACTGAAGTTTGGTTAAATTTGATTTAATAGTTTAAATTATTATTACCGAGCCTTTCAATTAACCGAGAAGTAGAAAGTTCCTCAGGAATGGGGCAGATTATTCAGATTTCCGGTCTACTGCTTCAGATGATTTATTTAGCTCTATTCTTGACCACTGGCTCTCCCACATGAGCCGGAGGCAAGAGTGGGGGGATAGGGAACTACACAGGGCATGCCTTTTTAATGTGTGGATGTGGTGACAGTGGTTTGGTTCGCAAGATTGCGCAAGGAGAGATACAAAAGGATAAGAGCAAAGAGAATAATGCTACTTTGAATTACGATAGGAAGGCAGCTCCTTCTATCAAAACTGATAATGTACAACTAAATAATTACAGGAGGATGCGATTTGTTACAATCGGTGATCACCACAGAAATAGTGTAGTAATCCATATGGATGGGTAAAATAAAAATAATCTTCAGTAACAAGTGTATTTTACTCTACATTAAGTTGCAGGGAGTCGTGAAAAGAACTACATGATAATTGTGTCAAATACTAGGGTAACCGCATAAGTTCTTCTTCTCGTCAAGGTACTGTACCAGTACTGTTGTACTGAACCAGTTGTGGGTCTCAGAACGTGGTTAACGTAGTCAACCTCTTTCTCAATTGTCTATACTGTATTGTTCAATACTGATAGCCTGGCGTTCGGCATTCTTTTAAGATGTTAATATCTCTTGCATTTATCTCCTTTATTATCTCTAGGATTGTTTCAAACTCATGTCCGTTTATTGGGTCAACTTTTTTGGCTATGACAGTGCATCCGAGAGTGTTTCAGAGTGCCTCAAGCATTTCACTTCTACTTGATGTGCCTCTTTTGGTCGAAACACTGGATTCATCTCCGTACATTCATAGTATATGGAAGCAGCAAAATAGTTCGTGTTTGTGTTTATTTTCAAATTTTATTTTTTAATGTCTACAAATTCTACCACATTTACATGGATTTTTAAAAAATTTATCAGGGACCATCTTATTCCTGAATGTGGTGTTCAGGGCGTGAATTGCTGCCGGGCCGGGCATGCTGCCCCTAGAGAGTTTGACGGCTCCTTCTGTAAATGTATTAGATGAGATGTAATCGATCCTTTGGAGAGGTCTTTTTCTCGAAGGCCATGCTCAGAAATGTTCAAATGGAAGATTGATTGATTTGTGATTTCTGGCGCGTTAACTGCTAAGGTAATTAGTCCCGTAACCGTAGTGAATGTTTTTTCTCGTTCAGTGGCTGCGATCTTCACCTACTGGATGGTGAGATCCGGCGCCGACTTACCATCGGCTAACGGGGTTTCCCTCATCTAGGTACCTCCCACCAGTAGGACATCCCCAGCCGGGGCACGCTTTAAGTTCTTGACTGGTCTCCCGGCTTGTGTGATAGTGTAGTGGCATGTGAGTGTGAGTGTAAGTAAGGGATGAGGATATGACAAGGAAGAGGAAGGGGAAGATAGGCGCGGTCCGTGGCCTGTTTGTTAGGGTACTCTTCCGGCATTCACCTGGTGTTGATCGGAGAAACCACGGAAAACTACCGATCAGAGTAGCTGGCTGCTAGAATTATCCCCCAGACAGCGACTGAATTCGACCTAGCTAGTGTCGAAAATCCTGCGACCGTGGGGACTCGAACGTAGGACCTCCCGGTCAGAGACACTGCAGTGACGTATTCAAATCAAGAAATCAAAATGAAAGAAATGGAACAAGAAACATTCCCGAGAGTATTCTTAGAATTTCTTTATTGTATCATAAGTTGTCGATGTATTCCTCTCCAGAGAATTAACCAGTGGTCATCCTGGTAATGTTACGTTCTAAATATGTGCCTGGGTTTATTGTGATATATGACACGAAAATATTACTAGCGTTCTATTGTAGCAAAATGTAAAAACGTGTTAAAAATTATAATAATATAATCAGATTGATGAAATACAATGAAAGTCACTGAAATCATCTTCTAAACAGCATAATATATTGCTAAAAGAAAATTTAATTAAATACAACTTCACAACAATCAGAACCATAGCAATGTTGCGCATATTTGTTGGAAAGGGTATGATATTATTGCCATGATTATTATATTGAAGTGTTACATTTCCCAGTTCATGTAATGTCTTAAAGAATGTTTACTAAAATCTTACCCAAAATAATATTTTAATAAATATTTCATAATGTTATTATTTGAAATGAAGGTTGCCGGGGTACATACTTGCCCTGGTTACACCTGCCTGACATCTCAGAAAAAAATTACTCACCCACTGAAACACTAACTTTAGATTTTCACCTTTCAAGATGTCACTTCGCACAAGTTCTAAAGAGTTTCTAGACAAACTGACAGATACACATACAGATAGACAGACTCCAGGGATTCACCCACAGGTGGGCAAACATACAGATAGAAAGTTTTTACTAGTTCGTTTTTTTTTAAATCGAGACTAACTCTCCTAATATTTTATTGTTTAATGTTTTATCTCTTTTTAAGTGTTATAATTTGTCTACTGATATTGGATTTTTATGTATGTAATATGCAGTTAGTAATGG
The DNA here is from genome assembly GCA_038098605.1 of Gryllus longicercus. NCBI lineage: Eukaryota > Metazoa > Arthropoda > Insecta > Orthoptera > Gryllidae > Gryllus > Gryllus longicercus. The sequence continues at coordinate 1,982,994 of JAZDUA010000174.1, forward strand.
ATGGCTGGGTGAGCTACAGAGCGTCTTAAATCAATATCAAAAAAATCTCGTAATGAACGTAGCATTTTTCAAATTCCCAACATTATTCTTAAAGGTTATTTTTGTAGATCACGAGAAAAAAATAAGAGTACTGGTTACGGTGGTTCCGTTATTTAAAATAGATTAGATAATAGCGATTCTATCATCTTGACGGAATTAAAGTAGTTAAAGAAGTTTTTAAAAATATTTCCCGTCTACATTCTATCTTCCTTCGCTCAAAATTATCATATTTGGCATCTGCATGCCTCCTACAAGACGAGATAAAGATTATATCATGTTCTTGGAAAAAACTATTTTACTGTAAACAAAGTCAGCAATCCCTCTTTTAAATTCTTTGTTGAACACAGAGATTCTTAAAATTTTCTGGCAGAATCTTGCAAGAATGAACAGTTTTTCAATTTAATTACTTCCTTCGGTTTACATATTACAATGAATGAAACTACACTGGTCGCACATAATTCAGAGAAGGCGATCGATCTAATCACAGTTATTAACAAAAACGCATTTGATATGAAATTGCAACGAAAGAAACAACACAAAAAGCCCAATGCATAAATTCTTACAATTAAAATAAATCTAAACACTGCCACAAGTACACGTATGTGTATACTGTTTACTGACAGTTAAACGAAATTATTCATACACTACTTGCTGCAAGAATCATAGAACGCGGCGTACAACGCTGTTGACACAAAATAAAATATAATTTTCATTTTAAAAAAGAGAATCCAACATTTCACGGAAAATAAACTTTTTGATTACATCTTGTTAAATCAAATTTTATTTATGTCTATACAGGATTATATATCTCATGATTTCCACCTCTATTCCCAATAATACACATTACTGTTAAGAAAAGTCATAAGGCAGGCTAAATAATGAAATTATCAGGTAATGTAAACTCTAGTAACAAAACAAAAGCAATGTAGTACATCGAACATAATGATAGACAAGTGAATGATCCGAAAACAGTGACTACTCTTTTCAACCAATAATTTTCAAGAATTGGAGTTGATTCCACGAAAGGTCTGAAGTCATAAATATCACTATCAGACGTTTTTCAAAAACATTAGGAAATTATGTTTGTTTTTGAAACTTCTTCCCATGAAATTCTCAAAATAAATGGTCAACTAAAGAACAAACCTCGGCCAATCTAGATGCATTTCCGGAAGTCTGTTACAGGCTTGCGCGTCTCCCATTATACACTCGTTAACTCACATATAATGCATCCTTATTTAATGCACATTTTTGTCGCCCCGGAATAGTTCAAGCTTTAATCAAAACAGCTGTTTTTGGCCTCTCCCCAAAAGGCAACAAAGAGGTAATTCAAAATTTTCGGACAATTTTTTGTCAGTTTTTCAAAAACAGAGATACTTATCTACGTACAAATGGTAACCTTTCTCAGTAAATACTAAGCGTTATCAGTTTGCCAACATGGATTTAGAAATCAAAATTATGGAATCTCCTGCATTTTCTATTCTTAAAGATGTCGTTTCGCCAAAGGCTTAAAATAAATTGGCTTAACATAAATCAGCTGTTAGTATATTTTTAGATCTTTCAAAAGTATTTGTCATTGTTCATAACATTTAACATTCAAAATTACCTTCCCATGTAACTCATAGTTTTGCTCTAGATTGGTTATGATCGTACTTTAAACAACAAGCACAGAGAGAAGCAATGCCGTACTGTAATAAAGAGACTATTTTCTCACCTTTCCGATTCATCGATTTTAGGCCTTATTCTCTTCCTTCTATATGTAAACGATATGTATTCGTTGATTCGAAATGAAAGAACAATTCTCTTTGCTGATGATACGAATATTATTTACAGTAAAGAAACAGGAAATAGTACAATATCAGATGTTTCAATTTTATTTCGTAATAACAAATTAATAGTAAATGTAGGGAAAATGGTTTCAATATACTTGTCCATTTCCAACAATCAATTGCATAGTCTATTGAAAATGAACGATATACAATAGACTGTTGTTAAGTTGACTATTTTGGGTCTCTCATTTCAGTCAAGTTCCAAATGGAACATCCATTTAAATGAATTGAATACAAAATTGAGTTCATAATTCTAGGCATTCAGAATTCTTTGAAAATCAGTCAGCCTTCATACTGTTCGTTGTGTTTATTTCGTAACGTTTCATTTCCACCTGAGATGTGGCATAATATTTTAGCGAAACTATTTAGGATAGACAGACCTTTAGATTACAGAAAATAATGAAAGCATGAATAATAAGCAAATCCCGCCCAGGTGACTCTTGTAAGCCTTTTTTATCTAGAAATTCTACACTTGCCTTGCCTCTTGGCTTACGAATCAAGGATTTTGTCAATAATGTGTTGCTAAAGGGTGGGATGATACTTTCACCTAATACAGATGTCTAAGTACAACATGCGACTTAGTAACCATATTCATCAAGTGTCAGTATCAACTGGTCACTTCAAAATTCTATTCACATACGAGTCAATGTATACACATACGAGTATATTATTTTACAACACATGGCCAGTTGACATTAAACAATAACCATCGATACAAACATTTAAGTGCCCTGTTTTTGTGGCATAACTGGTTTTATTCAATTAGAGACTACTAACTGCAGCACCACAAGTGTCGTTAAAAACACTCACCTACAAATGGTTTTCCATAAAGTAGCACGCTTAGAACAACAAATATAATTCTGTTCTGTGCTTGGCGCTACAGCTCGCGTACGTGCCATGGCTGAGAGGGGAGTTTTGTCAACGTCACAAAGCAACATATTCGTATACTGGGACATTGCAAGGAAAACGCACACTATAATCTTGCCCGACCGGGAATCTCTCGAGTTCTCGGGCATCTAACGAAACTAAGTTTCAGTCATATGTCTAATTGCGCAGTGTCTATATAGATGCTGAGCAAAGGAAAAAAACATTGATTTTAACAATGATATTTAATGCAGTAATATTACATGTATAATTCTAAAAGACTCAAGATGTCTGGAATATGTATAAACCCTAATTTCTGGATGAATGACCCCCTTTTCGATCACGATTTCTTCCGTAATCCTCGAACCTTCGAACAAATGCTGAGAAGCCCCTTTTTTTCTTCTGAACATAAATGTATATTCACTATCTGTACCCGTTTTCTTGCGCAGAGTTGGGTATATAGTTATTCAAATAATCTTTCTTCATGTTCTCGTATCCGTAAGTTGATACCTATGATGTCGAGGGCACGACAAGGGATAATAGCCAAACTCTGTAGCTGATTTCCCTTTGAAAATATTTTTATTACATATAATTTGTTTTCACTTCTTGACAGAAACGCTCCCTGCTACTTGTATTCATAATTCTACTTAATGCGAGTTAGGATATGGATCCAAGAAAGGATCCGAAGAAAACGGGTATGTTGCACTTCTGTCCATAGTTCGTACACCACACACCGTTTTAAACTGTTTTTGACGTTAAATAAATAAATCAAAATCAATAAAAACGTAGTTCTATTATAATTGTATTTGAAATCAGCATATTTAATAAATATCATAATTCACTAACAATTGTGTTAATAAACCCCTCAAAACCTGAACAATAGTTATTTTTGTAAAAAATACGTCTTTATAGACTACAGATAGACCTATGAATAGACAGGGGAATACGGATACACAGACATGGATAAACAGACGTAGATATAGATATTCGCCCAGATGGACATTCAGCGTAGCAAACAGACCTACAGACAGCTACACATGTGGACACACAGATAGACACAAACATACAGACTGACGGACATACAGATTCATAAACAGACAAACGCATACGCACCCAAACAGTTCTTGATATTACGTTTCCTAGATAAATGAAAAGATGCATAAATTGATTGACAGATTTATAAATAGGTTTATTGAGAGAGAGAGAGAGAATAGATTGAAATAGACGGATAATGGATGATCGGGGGAAGGAAGGACGGAAGGACAGAATGACGGACAGTGGGAAGGACAGACGGTGGGAGGGACGGACGAGCAGATGGTCAGAGGGCAGATGGATGGACAGACGACTTTCTAATATTATTTTATCAGCGTACAAAGGTAGGTTTTAAAAGACTTTTCTAGATATTTTCCAGAATCTAGATTATTTTTCATGCTCTAAATATGTCATACATGTACCTGAACATGCTATAAATACGTAAAGCAACTAATTTTGTTTCCTGAATCCTGCAAATGCAAAATATAGCGATTTATGACATGTATGTATACTTTAAATAGAATTAATAGAATAGAAGACCGTGTATGTTACGCCTTACGGACACGTACAGTGTGTGCAGTTCCGTTAATAGAATTATGTGGGTAGGACGTATTTAGCATATGCTTACGGTCATGAGGACACATTCCCACAGGAATAGGACGTGAAAGATTCTTTAAAGGTGAAATTGTGAGTCTTTAGCTCCTAACACATCGTTGGTAGATGTTGTGGATTCTTTAAAAGACTTCTTACATAATATATATTTCTACGTATATGTGCAGTTCTATAATTTAAACAAGAATGAGGATTCTGTCAGTTCTTCTTATCTGCCGAACCCATTTGATCTCGACAGAGACCATCTTGACTTTTTCAGATTGGAAATGAATGAAATAAATGAATGGAAGACCGTGACAATGAATTCAAGTATCTCCGATCCATGTATTATCACATTTATTTTCATATTAACTATACATAGACTTAAATGCACTACAATAATGGTAAAAGTCTAATGATATCACTAATGTCTAGAGGATAATAGAAAACTAGCAGCGATTTAATTAATATTGCCTTACCAACCAATTTGCTTTATTGGAATATTTCATTCTCGGCATTAAAAGGATCCTTTATCAAAGGTCAAACGATACAATCTGCACGGAAAGTCGGACTTTCTTCGATGAGTGCTCTTAAACAATCTTGCAATGAGAGAAAATTGCACTCGATTCTTGAATCAATACAAATAACGTATAGGGGTCGTCCATAAATTGCGTAACGCTACAAAGGGGGAGGGGGTTTGAGGCAACGTTGCGCTGCGTTACATAGGGATAGGGGGATGGGTCTAGTTTCGTAACATTGATATTTTTTTCACATTTTTCCACATTTGCTGAAATAATTCATTTTTTAGCCATATACTAAAACATTAAAATATTAACGAATTAATTTGTTTAGAAAACACAAATAAATTAAAGATTTTAGATGTAAATTAATACAATAAACTGAAATACTTTTCAACAATTTTTTATTGAATCTGTAAGATTACGAAGAAAATATTCAAAACTGATTTGTAGTGGATTCTTGAATCCAATTAAATGAGCGCAGTAGACTCTCACCAATGCGTCTCGCAATGACGTCGGCGTGTGCACGGCTGGTGATCAAAAATGCCCTAGTCTATGCGCCCTTCCTTCAATCGAAATTTGCCCCCCAATCTTATTGTTTGGTGCAGTAGGCATCGCCAACTAATTCCGACTTGAATTATCATTAATTTTAATATTCAACACAAATAAATTGAATACGAATTGTTTTTACAGTGCCATAATTTATTTTCCCTTCTTGCATTTACAGGGCGGGTTATCGCAAGCGTTACGTAGGGGGTGGGTTCTAGTGCGCGTTACGGGTGCGTTACGAGGAGAGGCGGGTATTGAAAATACTCCAAATTGGCGTTCCTTAATTTATGGACGGCCTATAGAATCTCTAGGAAACCAAGCAAACCTCTTTCAAGAAGATAACGATACGAAAGAGAATACACAGTATGTACGTATTTTATTTATGGTTGATCTCACAATGCCACAGTGACAGTCTGGAACAGAAACTCTTTTCTCTGGATCTAAATTGAGATGTTCGTGATGCGTTTAGCGGCGGTGCGTTTGTCGTCTACCGGAATCGAATTCTTAGGTCGACTGTTCTGATGCCTGATCACTTCCAGGCGAATGCCGGATCACCGGAGAAAGCGGATCCGTTCTTCCTTGTTCTGAGACCATTCTCTGTCCTCAGAGCAGGGCGAAGGGTTGATGACCCACCCGGAAGTGGCCCAACCCCCACTGATCAGGGGGAAAAAAAAAAAGCCCGCGTCTCGTGTCGGAGAGCGGCCAAGGCAAAACTGTCAATGCTGTAGAGCCATAAAAAGAAAAAAGTTGAGCAGATATGAAAAGTTGATGCCATTCGAGTGGTGATGCAAAGAGGGTATTTCTTTCCCCGGTTACAGATACTAATTTAGAATAGTCATTTTATTCTCAAATATTTATTGCCTTGTTACGTATTTACTGAAGTTTTGTTATGTTGCGCACATCATCTTCAAGCACTAACAACGGGGCATCCAGGTTTTTGAAATGCGGATTTTCACGAAACTTAGCGTGAAGGTAAGTCCTTCGTGCCGCTTTTACGTACTATTATGTTGTGTCGTAGACCACTAAAGCGTTTCGGATTGAAACAGGTAAAAATCTCGCGTGAACGCCCTGTCGAGCTAGTGATCTGAGTGATAATTATAGAGGTTGCAACGAACCACAGTAACTGCGAGATCAATGATGATTTTGAAGTATGTAAATATTGGAAGTCGGCTTTTTTTTCTGTGTTTTGTGATCTTTTATCAACTCACATTTGACACCAGCTCTCCATGGAAAAAGAAAGGACATATTTGCAAAAATAACCGTTTTTTAAACTCTCGATTACCAACTTCTCTACTATAAGTGAGAATCCAAAATATCTCTTGCGAATTAAAACACGGGCGTACTCGAGTCCTTCCATGCCCAACAATTGAACTGTCACAAAAGGTAGACTTGATATTTACCTCTTATACCAAAGATAGACTTTCAACTGTCTTGGAAATGGTAAAAATGATAGATAATATAGTTATAATTAATTAATAAATGATGCAGTGGTATATTTAACACAATTCACTGTATTTTATCATTCGCATGAATTTAGAAGGGGCCAGCGCCCATCTATTAATTTAGTTTCAATGCTGCGAATCTAAATTCCCTGTATGACTTTCCGATATCATATGCAACCTGGAATTATTGATAAGCAGAGGGAATATACAGAACTTACAAAGATGGCAGGCTGTGAAAATTCGAAACTATCTCATCAACGTACAAAGTGCGTTCTGGGTAAATGCTTTATTGATTAATGCGACATGCTAGTGTCATTTTATTGGAAGTTAAAACATGATGAGTGCTTTGTAAATATTGCAAAGTGTGACGTTTTTTGTTGTTGTTTTTTTAATTTCCATGCCATAAGAGAATATTATTGCTGTATTATTTCGCGCATTCAATCTTCAAGGATTATGAAAAAAAAATTACACAATATTCTTGGATGAAAACGCGGGACAGGCTGAATCATTATTTTTTATTATTTCATCATTTTACCGCGGGTGAAGTTGTGAACTCCCAGTGCGCTCAATGGGATTCGGACGTGTCGTGTCCGCGGTGGCGGCGGCGGCTTTGCCCACTGCCCGTACCCTCCCCCCTCCCCCTGACCCCACCCGTACCCTTACCTCGCCCCTCTCCTCGTCCTCCCCCACATCTGGCGTCGGCGGAGGGACAGCGAGCAAGGTGCAAGAGAGAAAGAGAGAGGGCAGCGGCGGCGGCGGCGGCGGTGGCGGCGGTGGAGGCGGTGGAGGCGGCGGCAGCGTGCGCGCGCGCGCCTCGCCGGGGTATTCAGTCAGCATAGCGGCACCGACTTGGTAGCTACTAGTTCGGGATCTGTGTCAGTGGTGTTTGCAGCACGCCAGTTCTCGGTGAAGCCGCTTGGCCGCGTGGCGATCGCAGTGCGAACGAGCCCAACAGCGGCGGCGTGGCGACGGCAGAGGACTCGGCTCTTGCAGAAACTCGCCCAGCCAGCGGAGGAGAAGCACAACTCGGGCGAAAAACGTCAGGATTTGCGACTCCCTCTCGTGGCCACCAACAGACGTGCATCGAAAAACCTCCTGGCACTCGCCAAGATATTGCCGTGCCTCAACAAAAGTGACACCGCCCCCTGGACATTATTGACATTGACAAACAAACTACTCAATGAGAGTTGTATTGGATTGGGAACATGTCACTGATGAATTATGTTTCCTTTAACGAAGATCAGGTGCACAGTTAAGTGACAGTGCGTTGTTCTCAGAGTTCGGACGAGATTCGTGCATCTTCGATGATTTGTCAGAACGCATGACAGACTTAATCGTGTTCCTTCGAGTGTCGGTGTACCTATTAGTGTTTCGTTCGTCATCAGTGTCGCAGTCCGCCGGGTTTCAGCTGAATTCTGTTTACCATCCTCACACCAGTAACATTTTTAATAGGAAGAAGTGTTGAACAACACATCTGTATCCAACAACTCAAGACCTTCTTCAGTTCATCTCCAAGCATTATCGTCCAACTGCGGGTTTCGCTTAGCGTCAGCTTCATAACTGTTGGTGTTGTTGACATCAGTGTTTTTTACCACCATGCTTTGATGTTACTCTTTTATTTGAGATCTTTCACTCTGTGTTGCTGGATGCGAAGATAAGGCATTATAAATAAGCATACTACGTAAATCTTACCTTAGAACGCAGTGTTATAATACAGTGTTCCATAAAATACAACATCGTATGGAAATTACCTTACTTGTTAGTCCACATCGAAAAGGACCACGCCATTAGCAGTTTCAAAATTCAGAATTTTCAAGTATTTTTTTCTATATTCTAATCACATCATTTATTGGGAATGCCCATGCACTGCAGTGAGAAACATTTCTTACCGTCCTCGTGAATTATATGAGTTCACAAGTCTATTTAGAATGAAACATTTTCCTCGAAATATTCCATTCGAAACATTTGAAATATTATCAGAGTCTTCTCGATTCTGAAATTATAATAAATACCATTTTTTGTAAATAACTCGCGATTGAGAATTACAAAACTTGCGGGACATTTCATTATGAAAGAAGTCATTTTGACACAATTATTGGCAAACCAAGATCCCCGAAATAACAATAAGCATCATTTCATAAGTATAATTGTAATGTAATCAAAATATTTCCTACATGAATTTAATGAAAACGCATTCAATATTTTTCCCAATGTTCTGCTTTGCATTTTACTATTATCAACCAGTGACGTTAGATAGAACTGTCTGGTTGGCCTGTCATAATTTTACAAGTGCCAACAACGTTGCAGGAGAACTAGCAGTCACAGGAAAGCTAGCAACGTGGTTATATTTTACTTAGAAGAGTTTCAACGTATCGATCGCCTGTGAGAAAATATCAGGAAGTCGGATGTGCTCGTGTTCAAAGCGTGCGACTACTGTTCTACTAGTAGACCGTACTTCCCTCTTTATTCGTTTGATCCACAATCATTCTTAATTATCTAAAATATTTCTGTCGTAGCCACTGAATGGCTCCCGTCTTGTCAATACCTTTTTCTAACTATACCAATTGTAATAATAATAGCCATAATAATAATAAATATTAAGCTCGAATTACTTCTTATTCTTCTTGCTAAATTGTTATAACTATCCGCATTTATAAAGATGACACTTTCATAAATTTTATTACATATACTCCTTATATCAGTTCAGTTTTATTAATTGCATCAATAACTGATGCATTTTTTGTTATTTTTTCGTAAAAGAGTCACTGCTTAGAATCGACCCTCGCTACTAGGGCCAACAACTATTCTGAAATTTCCAGGCATAGCCAAGCCCTGAACTGTTCTCGTAGCGTGCAAACAGTGCCCCGAGAAGAGCCAATTGCAGTCATTGGCGAAAGAACTAACGCCGAGGATACATTGACGGAAAGCGAAAGATACAGCGGTGGCGCCAGCGGGGGCTCGAACCATCGATCGGCGAGTCCGCGGGCGCGCGAGCAGGAAGAGGCAAGACTCGGGAGCGACAGAGAGCGCCGGGCGCGGGCGGGGCGGGCGGGGCGGGCGGGGCGGGCGGGGCGGGCGCGCGGGGCGCAGGAGCGGAAGCGCTGCTCGGACCTCCTATGCCTAAAGGGAGATAGAATTAAAGGAAATGGTGCGTGCTTCCCGTGGACAATCTGCTCGTTGGAATTCGCGAAGCACGAGGCGCTCGCTTGGCCACTGGGAGGACGTCCGCGTCGATTCATCCCCGCTGGCAAAAATGGCTCATTGGCACACCTATTAACGGGATGGAGAGTTAAAAAATTCCCATTGTGAGAAGTGTCTTGAAAATATTCTCACCGTACCGGCGTGCTTGTTATTGTCGTGCATATGAAGTCAACAATTAAGGAATCGATATATATCAAAATCGAGAAAAAAATTTAGACGATTGATATGTATCGCAATTCCAAATAATGTACGTGCAATGAAAAATGTAACGTAATTTTCTAACGCCGGAAGGGAATTTTAACACTACATGTTAAAGAAGATAGAATTGTGAACAATATAAAATGACATCCATATTTTTAATTCTGTAAAATGAATATATCTGTAGTTTTCTGAAAAGTGATTTCGAAAATTAGACATTTAAAAAGTATTTTCAAAACTGCTTAATAAATATTGACACTGTGAAGTAATATGGAAATCTTTATTTTGACAATTGGTTATTCCATGTTTTTGTAGCAACAAGAAAACACTTGTAATAACAAACTTACCCCAGTTCAACGGTGAGGACTGAGGTACTTCACTCCACATCGATAGTTTAACATACGTCAAAAACTAATCGTATTCGAACGATACAAAATACGATTTATTTATGCAGTTATGTAACGTTTCCACGTCTTCGTAATGTCTCCAATGTGTGTGCGATGTCTGGATATCAAAACATGGATGCAAAAATAAATATGTTAATATGTACTTGAATCTTCGCATATACTGAGTATATATATTCTAGTGACAATTATAACCAGGATGCCTCCTTTCATGGACATTACGTAAATAACAATCTCTTGAATTCGTTGTGAATCATTCAAATGAGTATATACGATCAAATAAAAGGAGTATGTTGATCACTCTTATAGCGAAGAGACAACTATTAAAACGCTACAGCAGTAGCATAAAAAGAAATATAGGTATTCGTTTAAAATTAATTTTGGAATTTATAGAGTTGTAATGGTTCGCGAGGTTGTAATTATTACATTAACGAGTGCCGCATACTTATCTGGAGATTCGTGAATGCACACATTGACGTTGAGTTACAAGATTCGTACAAACTGTGAGTGTGCATCAGAAGACTTCAAAATCGGCTAAACTGCGTACACCGAGAACCTAGAAATCTCGTGGAACTATTGTGAAGAACGTTACTTTTACAAGGTGTCACAAGAGGAAGTGTGACTATGTTCGAGATGTGGAACTCCGTTTCCTCAAAGCTGGAGGTGCAACTGCCACAGACTCCGCAGCAACAGCCACACACGTCCTCTGGTTCCATTAAAGGTAATTAATCAGCAACACGCCAATTTTAGAGTTTAATTATAATTTCTACCATTGAAGTAATTTTTAACGTATCTTCAAAAACTTTAACGTCGGAGTAAAATAATGCGAATAATGTTGAATGAAAATAATGAAAATATAATGAAATAATGAAAGTAATGAAAATAATGCGAGTAATGTTGTGAAGCTATATTGCATATAGCTTCACAACCTTGTGTTCTAACAAATAGACCAGTGGACCCAAATAGAGGTGTTTGATTTCGTAAGATGTTCCTCTATTAGAGAGGGTTCCCGAAATTTAAATTATTTTAATATTAAAGTAATTATAAAATCTTGTAAATTAATTAATCATTATTCTTTATAATGCTTCTTTCCAGTTGGTATAAATTGCAGATATAAGAACGATACTTATCTTTGAGTCACCAACAAGGCTTCCCAATAGATTGCAACTAAACCGAGGTTTTCACAGCAAATTTCCTGTTTCTGCATGCATTTAAATTCTTTCAATACTTTCACATTAAACTTTTTATAGTCAGGTAAGATAAATATACATTTTATTCTCTTGGCAAGATGTATTGTAATAATGATTGTTTACTATCATGTTTGAGGAGTTAAAATAACTTTCAAACACTCCAAGAGTTATTGAGGTTGCTGAACATAAATCCGATGTCAAAAAGTGCACTATTTTGACAACTTTTGTAATAGTTTTCATTTTAAATAGACAATTATAATGAAAGTCAAAAAAAATCAATTTTAATATTCCCAACAAAGGTTCAAGATGGGTGATATTGTCATCACGTGTTGAATATATGACCCAATAATCAGGTTTTGGAGAAATGTTTTTTTTCTTCAAAATGAGTAAAAACTTTTCTTTCTCATGCACCAAGCATGGTTTCGCGTATTACTTTAAGAAAATCGCAATTGGATTTTTGAACTGGAAAAATTGTCGAACCTTAAGTAGGCTAGAATACTCTCCAGGAATTACATATAATTTCTAGATAATTCTAGATCTATTTCTTATAGATAATGTTTTATATTACATGCAACAATTATGTGTAATGCAAGGAAACGCATTTCTTCTTCTGAGGTGTTGCATAAGACTAGTGTTGTGCAGCAGCAAAAATGCTGTTGAAAAAACCCACACAAAACTATTTTCCAAAACCAGGCACGCATCCTGTTCAACAACAAAAAAAAATAAATTCTCACGTATAACGCTACAATCAATTCATTATTATAACAAAAACAGAATACTACAGTAATATACACTAATAAATATGCGGAGACACAGTGCAACAGTTCTTAACATAGCAAGAATATAAAAAATGTTGCTGCTCCAAATGCGTCCCGTGAGTAACAAATATTTAATGGTGGGCGGGCACTTTCTTGGAGCCTTGTTGTCGCATGACGTCAGCTGCGACGTAAATGTTGTCGCACTAAGAACGACAATTCAGGCGGTACGCGCAGTACGAGAATAGGCTGAGAAACAATCAAATATTTGCCAGATAAAATCGAAACAGTTTGATTGTTTTTGGATTTTCCCTGAGTTTCTGGGTAAGTAACGTAATTACAGACACTTTTTAAGGCTACGGGCTCTATAGTTTTCTTTCGATTTCTGCGCGCATTGGCAATTAGTGATATAGATCTGTGCATGACGTTCTCTCCATTTAGTTTGGGGATACAATCTCTATGAGGATTTTCTCACCCCTTCTCAATCAGGTTTTTCGTTCAATTTTCCTTGATACAAGAACAGTATACGTATTTATAATACAAGAACATTCAACAATTGCTAAGATGGCCGCTTATTTTCATTGTAGTTTCACAAAGATGGAGTTTTATTATCTGTATACTTTTTATTGAGCTCTGTGGCGTGTTAGTGAGAAATATATTTATTCAATTAATTTTTCTCCATGTTTTCACGGCAGTAAGTCGATTCGTTCACGTAGAGCACGACATGGGATAAGAGCTAAAAATAACTACCTCATTTGCCGTTGCAATTACTTTTTATTACACGGGAGCTTATATTTTCTTATTATCAAATCTTGCTAAAACGGCTCGTTGCTATTTGTATTCATAATTCAATTTAAAATAGTTGAAGAGGTTGAGTAGGGATTCCAGAACACCAGTAAAGTATACTAAGGCGACATTCGTTAGTTTAAAATATAATTTGTTCTAAGCTATTTGAAGAGATGACTTAATAGAAGAGGAAGAGTCGAATTATTTGCAAATGGCCTCTATGATGCAATATGAGACGCTGGTAGTATGTATAAATTTAAAGTTCAAAATCGCTGGAGACGTTTGAGCAAACCGCGCGCCTTCCGAAAGACGTCTGCTCGACCGTCGATCGGGTGGTGATGAGTCCGGGCCGTATATTCGCGGACAACGCCGCACGATAACCCACTTCTGGTATCGGCCATTCACCCCACAAAGCTAGCCTGGTCGACGTATTCTCGTGTGCACTTGCTGCTTCAGTGTCCATCGCGCGGGGAAGGTTCGAATATCTCGTAGAGCACCTTTTGCCACAACCGCGATCCTTACAAAATTGGTGAAGAGCCTGTCTTCTGTGATTAGCAGACGCATGACGGATAAGGAAAAGGGCGAGAGACGGATTATCTTAAAGAATTATCTTTTGAATAATTCAATTTCTTTTTTGAACAAAGATCAAATTACGTACTGCATGAATACGCCGTCATGACCTGATTTCTCGAATACTTATGATCATCTTTCCCAATAAGACTTCACAACTTAGTGCTCCCAGTGCGGTCATGAACGTTAAAGCGCAGCCATGGGCTGCAAAATAATAATTTTTATGTCGTTTCTTTTTGTGAGAAAAAGTCAATGTAAAGTTATTTGTTGTACTTATCGGCAAAAGTTGTACTCTGGTTCACTCCCGTCATAGCACATACTCTTGATAATCATTGTTTGATACACATCTCTTCGAAATCAGTAATTGAAATTCGATATTTAAAAAAAATGATATTGCTGTTCTTGTTTTTTTAACTTTTGTAGTAGAAGTAAACCGCTTCAAGACATTGGGATTTGTAATTCTAAACTGGATACTGTCATTATAATTGAGTAAATGTGTGGGCTGAGATTAAATTGTGAACTTGGCGTAATGTTGCGATAAAATATTGATTTTTCGTAAGGAAATTTGTTAATGTAATTTATTCGGATAGACGAATGTATTAATTGAACGATGAGGGGGAATATGGTATTTTAGTTTTGAATTGATTTCAGTATGTCACAGGTGAGTCTTCAAAGGGGACAAAGCTGTTTTTTAAGGGTGAATGTATAATTTTAGAAGGTCAACTGATGTGATTTCGAATCGTGAGGATGAGTGAGTGGATTCGGAAGACATGTGTGAAAAACATCAGAATATCATGAATATCCTTAGGAGTCGTCAAAGTAGCCGAAAAATACGTTCTCGTTCGCTAGATATGTTTATAACTGACGTCGACTCTTTGCAAAATATTGCATTTCCAATTGAACTCAAATACCAAGATTCTTCGGTGAAGAGAACTTTCTAGTCTTATAGTTGGCGTAATTTTAACAGTTCCTCCTAAGAGTTGAATTGTTGAAATCGCTAATGTTTTCAAATCAAAAGTAAATACAGCAGGTTGTGAAATCCTATAGGTGTTCTCAAAGATTTTGTGATTATCGCGTTAACAATCGCACATTAGATTGAATTCAGCCGCTGTATGGAGGACAATTAAGCGGCAGACTACTCTGATCGGTAATTTTCTGTGTTTTTTTATCAATGCCAGGGGAATGCCGGAACAGAACCCAAACAAACGTCATAAATCTTGGGTTATCGTTTCTTCCCCTTGTTCTTTCGTCTCCTTTCACACTCACAAGCACTGGACTACCAGAGATACCGGGAGACCAGTGGAGAGCTTAGAGCTTGTCCCGGATGGGACGGAGACCCGCCTTGGGTGATAACGTGAGAGAAATTACGCTGGACGCTGACGTGTAGGTCGGCATCGGTTCTCACCGTCTGACGAATAGGAACAGCTTCACTTCCTGGGATAAAACTCGTATTGTACTTAGTACTATTCAATAAACACTGTCAAATTGGGTACTATAATTGATTAAAAACACAGTACTGTATTTATTACTATTTTTTTTAGATATAGGCATATCGGTTTTTTCTTTAGACAAACACTTTTTTCGTTCCCCTTTATCACGCCGCAGATTCGTTTTTTATCAAAACTATTTAAGACACAAAATAGAAGTCCGCAGAGTAAGGTTTAGGGTGAGAGCAGGCGCAAATGCAATCCACAACACACGTTACGCTACAATACACTTAACTACCGTGCAAAACTCGGAAACGATGCATTCTAAGTCCTTAAAACTCGTCCCTAAAGGGATACGAGTTTGTTTTGTAAGCAGTATTATGTCGCCACTTTTTCGTGTCATGAGTGTTGAGAACAAACAAACTCGAAATTTGGTAAACTTACATTGAAAGAATAGAGACAGAAATAATGTTCACAATATAATTAAAGTGACAATTTGATTTCCATAGAAAAATACGGCTCGTGAATGGGAATTCGATAAACCCACTCTATTCGACAACTGAATTCTTCGATAATTTCCCATACGCGAATGTTATTTAGTGAGGTTATTACAAGAATGATAATATAATCAGGTTTATAAATAAATCGTGATTTTTTAATTATATTAACAAAATAATTT
This sequence comes from Gryllus longicercus, assembly GCA_038098605.1. Lineage (NCBI taxonomy): Eukaryota > Metazoa > Arthropoda > Insecta > Orthoptera > Gryllidae > Gryllus > Gryllus longicercus. The sequence goes on from JAZDUA010000174.1 coordinate 1,999,065, forward strand.
CAATACAATATTTTCAGGACTTAGATAACAGGACTTCTGTATACGAGTACTTCAAGAAAGGAGTCTTATCTCCTCCTCCGAGATAGGAGGATTTCGGGATACGAGAGCTTTTGGATACGAAGACTTCATAACACGAGGAATTTGGGAAAATAGGACTCCGGAAGACGAACACTAGGTGATCAGGCTTCGGGGCTAATCATCTAATCGGCTGGGGTATGTCGCGTCTTGGGGATAAAACAAGTGAATTTTGAGCCCATATTCACAGGAAAATTTTGAGTTCCCGTGAAACGTCATAAGAAATCATTTGAAGGACCTCTACACACGAATTCAATAATCTATAAGAACGCCGTAATGTAAATACTAACGTAAAAGATATTAAAAAATTACATGTGTATAATCACAATTATATACATTAATTACATAATAATCAAAATAATACATCGAAATTGGGTTAATTTCATGTTATTAAGCGCATTTAGCACTATCCGTAAGTTGCCAAATGCTTCAATAAACAATTCTGGAGACGTTTTTTGAGAAAACGACGTTCACAGGTTTCTGAAAATGCGCAATTTTAAGTTCATTTTCATAGAAACGTTTTAAGGTTCCGAGATGCTTCCTAAAATTATCCTTTAAAGCACTTGTTCTCACAACGCAATAATGTATGAAAGCGCCTAGCGTAAATTTTAATGAAGTGAGAGATGTTTCAGAAAATTACATTTCTGTAATTTATGAAAAATCAAAAGAATGATCAAATTGGCGTTCATGTCGTGTTATTCACACTGTTTTTGAGAAAATTTTAAAATTGCCCATATTTCATTTAAAATTGCGCCAAATGATTGATATTTAAAAAAACACATATGGCATTAATATTAAAAAAACTACTTGTGAACAACATATTTCATTTGTTGAAAAAATATCTATCTTCGATAATGCACGAGGAATTCCAAAAAATGAAAATCAAACTTTGGCAATTTTGGAAAATTGAGAGTTAACAGCGAAAGATGGTCCTATTCCATCTTTATAAGTGTATTTCACTCTGTTCTAATAGAAATTTAAAGAAAAACTCTATAGTATTTTTTAAAGTTTTGAAAATGTCTCCGGACTTGACGTAAATACCACCACAATTTTAAAAAAAATTGTCAAAATCGCAGGGCTTTGAGCCATGCCAGATCGATAGGGCAATATTCATTTTGGAAAAAATTCTACGAATAATTTAGACTCTAGTGTTGTTCAGAGACGGACGGACGTTTTGAAAAAATAAATAAATAAACTCTTTTTCGGTACCAGGAAACTCCAAAATCTAATCGAAATCGATTATTCGCAGTATGACATAGTTTTCTCTATTACTGCGTATATAACTCCGTATACGTGTATATCGTATACTTTATACTCGTATATTACTCCGTACTACGATTTGTATTACACAGCCACAGCTTAATTTTTGCCCTGGCTGGGAATCGAACCCAAAACCTTCCTCACAGACAGCTAACAGGCTGTCCATGAGCCACCTGAGATGGCCTTCAATTTAATTGTATACCAAAAATACACATTCTATTCCGTCATCAGTACTACACGCACTAGCAAAGGGTGTGGTGTGTAATATAAATGTATTGTTAAAATTTTAATATTAAATAGCAACTTTACGTACTCTCAATTAGGTTGGAGGGATGTATAGTGACCTCCTTCAGTCAAAAGGAATGAGCATCTTCTCAGTCACGAAGAAAAAGCTTTAGTAGTTACGGAGGCCAACCACTTACCCGTCCCGCCATCTTGTGGTAAGCATATTTTGGGTCCAGAGACATGGGATTTATGAGTCCTTGTGGAGATACGACGAATATTTTTGAGCTACGACGTGAATCGTAGCAACACGCAAGACACACACGTATGGCAAATTGCGTGTCCCTCAGCATTAATCGAGTTAATTTGTTCCTCGAAAGCTGTCTATCTGTCTGATCAACTCAAATCAACTCAAAAAGGTGATGGCATTTCTCTAACAACACAAATGCCATCACTCAGCTCCACCAACAGTCACAGCGGTTTTTCTATTGCCAGAGCCATAGTGACTGCGACATTTGTAGGGTCGCTAACTTCTCTTGCCACCACAGGAAATCACAGCCCAACCTTTTCTCAAGGAAAGCGAGCCCTAAGTCGTGGACCTTCCGGAGACTTCGAGAGCTGTTAAGGTGAGTCGTCACCGGTGACCACAGTCTCTAACTCCGGGAAACGTTATGTATGATGAGTTGATTAATCTTCACATATCACAGGTGCGACCCTGTTCGCCATATCTCTTTTATTTGAATTAAATGATATTTTTAGTTATGTCAGTGTCTGTATTCGTATTTACGAATTAGGTTCTGTAATCTGATTTAAGTGGCAACTTTACTTTTAATACTATTCGCACGTGTGTGTGAGTGTGTGTGTGTGCATGTGAGCAAACGCGCCAGGAAGGTGCAATCGATTAAAGTACACGCATACATAAACATATGGATTGTGCCCAAACGAACATAATGAACGGAAAATATAATCATTCCTCCGCGTGAACAACGACGTCCGAAAAACCTGTCACAATCGGGCGCCCGCGACCTCCATGGACCATTGGTGGCCCACAAAAACGTCCCTCTCAGCGTACTTGGAACGCCTGTAGCACTTTTTCCCCAGCATTTAGCGATCGCGCTTTCACATTCGCTGCAGCTACGTTCTGAAATAGAAGGTTCTCTTTATAAACGTCAGGGCATAACGATTCTGTTACAATGGTAAATATTGCTCAAGAAGTTGGTTTAAGATGGAAATACTTATTTTTCGATCGCGCCTTCAATAGGACGATAAGGTGGAAATACTACATTTATCCGAATATAAGTCGACTCTAAATATAAGATGACTCTCTCATTTCGAAGAGTCCTCCTGAAAATATTTTTAAGTGCTTAACTAATTATTAGAATTTAATCAAAATATCAAATTTACTAGAAAATTGTCTTGTTGATGAGAATGATAAAACGTACTACCGGAGCTATCACTATTTTCCTTTTCTTTAAAATCATCATAATTATCGTTTTCGGCACTACCCTCTTCATCTCCACATATATTATACTTATTTTCAAACTCCCAAATGTCCGTCCCAAACGCGTCGTCCTCCGAGATTTTGGGCCCCCCTAAAAGTCTTGTGTTGAATTTGCGTTCGTCTTTCGTTGGACGACACATAAGAACATTCCCTTCTGTGTTATCAGATTTTCTTCCTGTCTCACTCCTGTTCGTGGCCTCTGATCTTTTAACATTTGTTTTACAATCTTTAACAGAATATACTTCAAATTTGCCTCGTTTAATTTTCGTGTAATAGAGTTGTGAATGGCTAACTCATACATCTCCGTTTCGCTAGAATCGTGGGAGATAGTTCCAAGTTTATGCTAAGAACATTTTTTTATTGCCCTTTTCTGTGGTTGGCTGTAGAATGCGTACTTCTATAGATATGCATTTTTTCATTTCCATTTTCTTGCAAAAGGCAGATTTCCACTCGCCGAGCGTCAAACCGAGAATCCGCGCGGCCTCGTCGACCAGCGAGCGCATCATGTAACAAAATGTCGGCAACAATTTGTATTCGTTTTCACGTCGCGTTTTACATGATGCAATCCCATACGCTTGGAATTCTCTCTTCACAAGCCCTTTCGAACATATTGGTCTGAATCGTGGTGCATGCGAGGTGATCGCGAGAATACGTCCGCTAATATGTTTTTATAGTAATCGAGATAATGTGTATTTTAATGTGTATTTTAATAGTAATCGGTAATAATGTGAATTATGGATACGCCAGATATATTTATCGCCTTCGCACCTTATTGTTACGTGAATATTTACCAGTTTCTTGACATGGAAAGGCAATGTAAAATGTAAAATGTTCACTGACTAGGCATCATACGACCCCATATTTTTCGAATGAGATTTTTGAAGAAAAAATCTCGTCTTATTTTCGGGGTAAATAGGTACTTATTTTTCGATCGCAACAAAGTCGTATATATGAAATGACACTTGCAGAGAGGTATTACATAAAAAATCAATTTTTTAAATGTAATTGGTATTTAATAATTTTATTTCCGTGCTATAGCATTCTTCAAACACTCTATTTTTACTAATTTGTACAAGCTCACTTATTCATCATCCTGTGAAACTACAATTAAATAACGTGACATTAGAAACAATAACTAACCAAGTTTCGGCACTTGCAATAACAAACGGGTTTCTTCTTTTTCTGTTTTCCTTTCGTTTTTACCAGTACTAAGTTCATTTGTATTCTGTCTCTCTTTATTCTTTATTCCACTAACTCCTACTTTTCTTCCTCAGAACTATTACTACTCTTCGTTTCATTGCTATACCAGCACCATCACTTTTACTGCAGATATTACGCCACCTACAGCTCCTCATTCCTCTTTTCTAGAGTTATTTCTTCGGCAATAGCGCAATTGCCACTGTACCTACTATTCGTATGATTCTTCGTACTGTTATAATTATAACTAATGTTTCTATCTTAAGTACGATTATGCAAAAATAAAATTTTGCTTCAACTCTATATTATTTGTTACATATGCTTTTTTTAAATATGTTGGTAGAATTCCACGAGTTTTCTGACACAAGAAAAATTATGTAGGAAACTTCATTTACCCAAACTTTTACTTTCTCGTATACGTACGTATAGGCGGAGTAATATACCTAGTATAGAGAAAGTTAAGTAATGCTGCGCGAAAAAACGGCCAAGTTTCGGCAAAAAATCATTGCCGGGCTCTGAAAACGAAAATGTGGATAAATCCAGTTGCTAAATTAAGAAAAAAAATCGTCTAATACGTGGTGTAGCCAGAATTACTGTCTTGTGGGTCCTTGATACCAAAAAATCGATTGAGGGCAAACCGCCTGTCTGTCTGTCCGTCTGTCTGGTGTATGTGAACAGCACTAGCGCCTAAACTATGGATTCGATTTTTTCCAAACTGAATAAACCCCTGCCGATCTGGCCTGTGTCGAAGCTCTGTAATTTTGAAAAACATACATTAATTGAAGTGAACATACATGAAGTCCTTGGGACATTTTCAAAATTTTGTCAAAAATGGCTCGAAATTTTTCCTTTAAATTTCTTGTAAGAATAGAATAAAATGTACTTATAAAGGTGAAATAAGTCCAATTTTCGAGGTGAATTCTAAATTCTCGAAAATTGGATTTTTTAAAAGTGTTTTTTCGGCGTCTTTCTACAACTACAAAATTGAAGATAGAGATTTTTCCTTCAAATGAAATTTGTTTTCCTTAATTAGTTCTTTCATTAAAACCATGTAGAATTTTTCTAAATTTTATGCGTTTTCGGGCAATATGAGCAATATTAAACAATGACAAAAACAAGATGTATTGCAATTAAAAAAACAAGTGATATTATGATAGCTAGAAACGAGCGATGTCGTAAACTTCACACGAGTGTATGAATACCCATTACATCTAGTTTCATACAGTACTTTGAAAACCAATTCTATCAATTTTATAAGTTAAACTTTTATATTGAACCGTTACGTGACAACTGGCATGCAGTGTTCAGCCAATGTCACCTAGGTCTCCCAGGAGGCATTTGTTAAGCATCATCACAGTCCGACTTCAAACAAGCAGTACACGAGTCAAGTTAGGATTCAAACGCCATCAAAGTTCAGTATCTGTTCTTATCAGCTTAATAAATGATAATGCCCTCATAGGGGGATTCAGTATTCTGAGTTTTGAAAACGAGAAGGAATTTGTAGTTTACCATCACCACTTCACGAGTTGCATCGTCACAATAATATACACAATCCAATGAATCATTTAATAGAATGATGACTAATGATTAATTACTTTTCCACTGTAAACTTCTCTGAGATTGGTCAAACATCTGTACTGTAATGAAGCTGTATCGTAATGTCTATCATTATGCAACGTTCTGCAGCCCTCTGGTACGAGAATATTATAAAATGAGATTAGAAAAAATTATAATGTTGATTTAAGTAAAAACTTGACACACATAGTCTAAAATAAGTAAACAAAATAGAGAGAATAACTGCCCAATGTCTGTTTGTGTCAGAGACCAACTCCACAATCTGAATATTAGATTTTTTGAAGTTGGTCTTGTTGACAGAAGTGGAATATTTAGCATATTTTAGGCTACTTTTTACAGCTCATCATTTATTACTAGGAAGCGTTATTTTAATAGAGGTGAAACTCCACTTTTTAGATAATGGAGTTAACTCCATTTTCAGATCAATGCAAGTGGTTTACATGTAAACTGAATGTGTAGTAACGCCAGGTCGTTTCTGTAGCTAACAGGGTGTAAATTCTTGAATCACTGGATATATCTTTTTATTTAACTAGTGGTGAAACGCCTTTGAGTTTTATGAGTCTCTAGATGTGTATTCTTCTATACAGCAACAATATTTATGATACTTTTCTCACAAGTTTTGGGCAATATGTCATTTTGATCTTAAAATTACCCATTTAACTGTATTAGAATTTATATTATATGTCACTTACGTACACGACGTGCTGTTCATCATAGGCGACCATATCAGTTAAAAAAGACACGTATTTAGTGGATAACACAATCAATCAACTCAAAGTTTATTGAATTCGATGGTTTATGGTTCGTTAACATAGATCTTTTAGGTACTGTGTTAATAAAAAAATATATGATTTCTTATTTCTTCGAACTTACTAACAATTTAACCGAATTTTTTCTCTCGCTTATTCTGGGAAATGTTGAGATTTCGAGAAATTCATTATAAAACACTGACGGCTTTCACGGCCGGACTCAATATTCTTCATGTCTTCCGGGCTGATGGGCCGTGGCCCAATTGGCTTTGAACTGCCAAACGTTTCGCTCACGACTGCGGTGGGCATCCTCTGTGGCTAAAGTCTGAAAATGTCTCATAAGAACATGACAGCCATTGGGCTGTACATTTAAAGATAAATTGAAGATAGATACCATTCAAGGACTTTTGAGAAATTGGTATTGTCACCACCTATTCTTACTCTTTTTGAAGAAGTGTTGTTCGCAAAAGTATTTGTGTCTTTGCTCTATCCATGGTGTATTTAAGTAGAGAAATTTATTTAAATTGTAAAATTTAAATAAATGGATAAACTTGATTCAAAACTAAAATTGAATTATGGAATACATTCACGATTTTTGGCACATTCAGGACGAAGGAAAACACGTAGAATGCAGAGGTAGGGTGTGTAAACAGGCTGGAGACGTAGAAGGCCGTTCTTATTCAGTGTCGATTGATTTACTGAAGTTAAAATGGGGTGGGAGAGAGAGAGTTTTACTTTCTCGCATTCGTAGTACAGAGAAAGTATCGTAATGACTGAAAAAAAATCGATGTCCAGATTTTGACGGAAATACATGCCTTGAGGGTCCCTGAAACCAAAAATTGTAGTTAGATTATCAAAAAGTTTTAATTTTTTAAAGTTTAATTAAGTATTGAAGCTTTTAAATACTATATATCCGATATTTCATTAAAATTTGTACATTTTCGAAAATTGCAAATTTGAATCTCCCGCGCTTTTTTGCTGGGGAGAGAGTTTCACGAGATGGCTGAAGAATGAGTAGGATACAAGTTGTAATATGTTACGTAACCTTACAAATAATATCAGAAAGTATGTGCTGTTAGAGCGGTGCTAGTTTATTATTATCTTTTGGAGGTAACATCAGAGAAAGGAATCCTTTTTCAGAAATGGCCTCGTATTTGCCCCGAATGACATTTACGAAGTGTAAAGGATACTTGTCCAATTGTACTTGTCAATAAAACCGTCCTGACGTTTTTCGATTGGAGACATGAATCAATTAGTTTTAACGGGAAGGCAAATACAAACTAGATAATGATTGAAAGAGAGGTCTTCCAATGTTGAATTCAGTAATATCTTTCCAGTATTTGAATTCAGTAATATCTGTCCAGTTTCTTTGAGTCCAAATCAACGTAGAAAGATATTATTCTACAATGACAGCCTCCTGCACGCACTTGGTTCGAAAACCCAAAACGCAGATTGTCTGCTGCGCGTTGAAGAGCGACGAGGTGCAGCTGTATATCCACGAAGCGCCTTCTAGGCCGAGGATGTTGGAGCCCACGCCGAAGGCTCAACGGGCTCTTTGCTCCCAAAAGCGGCCCGCGACGCGCGAGAAAACGCAACGCAAAGGGCATTTTCGGCGGTGTCACTCGAAGGAGCGCGTTCGCTTGGCGTTGTCAAGGCAGAGGCGGCGCCAGCGCGGGGAAGGCAGGCCGCCTGGCACGAGGGACCGCGCGGCGCAGCGCGGCGCGGCGCCGCGCAGGAGAAGAGCTGCGTGGTGACCTAACCACAAACAGGGCCCCGAGCGATGGCGGCAGTTCGCAACGCGCTGGTCGGGAAGAGAAAGTTTGAACGTCAAGCCGCACCTCCCGTCAACGTGACGCAATGCTCACTCGCTCGCTCACTCACTAGCACCCCCCTCTCAGACCACCATACGACTCTCCCTCTCTTTCTAATCGCACACCTGCACGCACACACACACGCACGCTCTTTTGCCATATGTGCTCGCACGCATTCACGAGCAAGTTCTTCTTGGAATGAAATGCGTCGATAGAGGAATGATTTTGCTGGCCAAAACAGGATAAATCTTTCCAGATGTTAGTACTTTGCAGAACAATTCGTTTTCGCGAAGCTTCGTGAAACAGACGCACTCCTGCGCACGAATTGCGCAAAGCTGGGAAAGCGTGTTCGGCACATGTGCAGCCTTTTTTCCTCTTCAAGATCCAGCTAAATTTCATTATTAAGCATGGACAAATTAAAACAATATGATGATTGCGTAGTTAAAATGTAGCCATTTTGTCCTTTGGATGTTTCGTCAATAAATGCTTCGCAATTATCTCTCTTAGAAAAGGAGTGTGCATGTTTTATTATCTATACATTTAAGAGTTATAAAAAAAGTCTCGTTTATATTTTATATCCTCGTATATAACCTTGAGTAAATCTGAAGAAACCACTTTCTATTCACGGTACTTTAACCAAATTTGACACCTGAAAACTATTCAATTGTAATTCTAATGTTATTCAACTTAACTTTACTTATCTCATACGTAGACAATGTCAACGACAATTTTAATATCGAGTGAATAATAAGTTTTTATTAAAGTTGTGGTCGCGTGGTGTTATTTGCTATCTCTTGGTGTTATTTGCGAACCTCGGGACGCACAAACATTTACAAAATTAGCAGAGAAGCTAACAATCCTATACACAATAACATTACAAAACAATCTAGTTTTTACGAAACAATTACAATATTTCATTACAAAAAATAAAATAAGTTAATATAGATTAACAGTTATAATTAAGTCCTATAAATTCTACGAACATTTGTACCCTCTATTCGAATAAAAATGTTAAAGAAAGAATCAAAGCTGTTTAAAGAAAACGAAAATATGGGAGTACGCCGCAAAACTAAGAGATCAGTTTCAAATTCTCAGGGCTTGAAGTAGAATCAACTCGATCGCAGAATATCCATGTTGTGAAAAATATCTGGGCATGCGCTATTATTCTTTCCAAAATTGCACCTCTTCATTCTATCCACACTGTAGCTTTGGACCTACCAATTCAAATCTGTACTAGTAATTCCTAATACGCTCAGAAATTGAATGAAAACAATGCAGCCTCCAGCAATAGGAGAGGTGTCTATGGGTTTATTAGATATCCAAAAACACGGGAAAAATAAAAAAAGGAAACAATTTCTCTGGCTTTGCTCTATTTTTTAAATACCCCAAACCTCAAACTTCCTCCTATCGCCAGTTCCCTAACCCCAGGTTCACTCCCCACCAAAATAAGTGATCTATGCCTCTCGATAACGGGGGACCTTTGCCATTGTTATTGTGTGCTTCGCAACTGCGGATTCGAATCGACAACCATACGGAAGAGCGATTGCCATTGATTCGTAACAATCAGTAAATTTTTAATACATGAAGCAGAATGGTTTGCACTCTGGTTTCCTACACACAATTTTGCAGGTTGGCGTACAAGATTTTCAAAGGAGGATTATCCGAAGTGCGCCATATCACTTGTGGCGTGTAAAAGAATCCTGGCTGGATTCCCGACAAAAATAAATCCTCTGACAATTCCCATTTTAATGAGATCCCATATTCGTGAAGACAGGGAACGATCCAAGAAATGAGTCACACCGTTGTTGGTGGCGAACATAGTACGAGACAGTTAATGGGAGTTGGTAGCGTTGGACGTCCGTGTGGTGTCATTCACAAATAAGAGTGCTGGGGAACCCTATTACGTGTGAATGCACTTATTGTCCCCTATAAACCAACAATTAATAAGAGTTTATAGAGAAATTTTAGTGAAGGGAAATTAAAAATTAGGAATAGCGTAACAATTAAAGGTGCAGTTATTATTTAAAAAAAGGGGTAAGTTCGAATATGTATAATCTAAAAAGTAGTCTTCTACAAAATGAATTGTCGATACAAAAAATTAGTTTAAAATGTAAATGGAATAAAGTGATGGGATTTTGCTCGTTAAATATAACCCGCCACCACATCAAAGTCTTCCTAATTTGTCTCTGACTTCGGCATTGTAACCGAGCGTTGGCAAATGAAACCACGTCTCTATGAAATCTGTTCTCTTTAGAGATATGATTAAAACCATTTCATGTAAGTTCTTTCCTAATTCTATAAAGTGAGTTGAATATGTACTGTATTGAAATTTTTCTCCAAAATCGTCAACTTTACATTTATTTTCTCACAGTAATAGTAAGGGCTAGAAATTTGAATTTATGCATTTAGAAACAATGTTACATCGAGATATTGTATGCGAAATTTCAATTTTTTACCTGAATATTGAGGAAGATCTGGAATAATGCAAACAATATAGAACAAAATACTCTGGAAACAACGAAATCGACAATTTTTATTGAACACTAATTTTTTGTCTTCAACATAGCTGCTCATTTTACCATATTTTAAACAGTGTTTGCCTCTGATGGATTATCAAATTAACTTTTTTAGAAGCTTATAAGTTTACTCTATCTAATGAGGTTTTTATAAGTTTCTAGAAGGAACTTTTTCAATTTTCGAAAGATGGAAAAAAGCATTTTGTGGCTTTTGCCAAAATCATCAATTTTAAACTTAATTTATGAAGTAGTAGTAATAGATAGAAAGTTGAAATTATGAATTAAGAGGCAATGTAATGTTAGTATATTATGATCCAAGTTTCATTTCTCTTTCTCAAATCTAAGGAAGCTATCCAGTATTAACTCTGGATGTTTTTAGCAATAATTTGTTTCTGTGATTTTGCTGCATTGGACCCACAATATGTTCATAAAGGCAACATTGGTATTAGTTTCATTGTACAGAGCGGAAAACTGTGTGCAAGTAAGCCCAAATTCATTTTTTATCAATATCGGAGAAGGAAACACTGTATTCCAAATGTGCGAAAATCTTACAGTCGTTCTTTTACCCGCATGACACTGTATGAAGTCAAACAAACTGCTATGTGACAAAAACTATTTGACTCATGAGGCTACAAAGTCACAAAAATCTCTGAGAGACATATGGAACTCGGCATATAAAACTCGAGATGGTCACGCAGGGCCCTTCTCCCATATTAGATCACTGGACATGGAATGACCCGGTTCACTACATGCACACCCACCCCGAGTACCACTGGACGTTGTGCCTAGGTTTATGAATGATATAGAATTAGTGACATTTGTCAACCATTTGCAATAATTAGTATCTAAATTGTTACAGGTCCAAATCATTCCATTCCAAATTCCGTATTTCTCAAAATTCAGTTTCGTAGGGACATCGCACGTTTTCGCTTTGTTATCTTTTCCACTGCGAGTCCTATATGCGCATGAAATACGTAGTGCGAATGAATCCACCTTTCCATCAAACTTTTTTTAAATTTCTGCGACACTTCAATTTTTAAACACTACTTCTTACTTTGTCACCTACTACGTAGTAGCGTAGTAAAGACAAAGTATTGTAATCCTACTGCAGAATGTGACGATTTTTCGACGAAAAAGCTCGTATTATGAGTCACTGATATTGAAAAAGCAGATAAATCTCCTATATATTACTTGCTCTAATATGTTGTTTAGTCACAATCCACGTTTTGTGTGTCCTTGATACCAAAACTAGTGGACTAGTGGTATTACAAGAGCACATACTTATTCGAATTATCTGTCAACTTTTGCAATTTTCGAACATTGAGAGAGCTGAACGAAAATAGAACTAGAGCCATTTTTACAAGAGGTCATTCCTCTTCTCGAGAAAAAACAGAGAACAAATTTGGAGTCGTTTCTGAGATTTTTTTAATACCTTCACTTGAAAAATGGTATGCACAAACTACTCATATTTTAGACAAATTGTACATGGCTTATTATTAATGGCCGTGTACAAAAATTGGCTTATTATTGATGGCTTATTATTGATAATGTTGATATGGCAAAAATGGAGTTGAATATCAATGAGATGAAGAGACTAAGTTTTGTAAACTTCATTAGTACCCACATGAGCATAAAAAGTTTAATTTATATTGTTAATCATTTTATACATTATTATTATTATTTTAGATACGGTAACGACTACAAATATCACGTTAAAACCAGCCGGCGTCGTGGCGCAGTGGTTTCTGTCTGGTTTGCTCATAACGCTGACGCAAAGGCTATGTGTTTGAATCCCGCGCAGGCATCGATGTTTTCAGTTGCGTTTGTAGCATGGGGTCGTGTGCATCCCCTCCTGTGTCATCTCCTACCTATCACACCCTGAATTACTCCATTATCCCTTGCCCTGACCGTTTATTGCGTAATCTGTGTATGTGGGGGTAATTGAGGAACTGACTTCCTACACACAGAGCAATGGGACAAGCACCGAGATGGGGCACGGGCTACCGCGGGCCCGTATGGAATATTCCAGGACCGAGGTGGCCTAACGAGTATTTCGACGTAATGATGGTAGATCTCGGGTCTTCAGTGCCAATTGTTCATAAGAAATTGGTAGTTACTGCGGGAAGCCCTGTTTTGTGGGCGCCCATAGGCAGCCAGGTGCACAACCCGTAAAGAAGCCTCGACTACAACGTAAATGGGAACAATCTTACACAAGAAAGTTTGTGCCATTTTGCAGTATCACTTGTTCCTTTAAATATAATTTTCTTCTAATCTCCCCATACAGAGTGTCCGCGGAGGAAACGAAGAAACTTCGCAAATAAACTGTTAAGACAATTTTAAGCATATTTTGTCTCATAAATACTCGGATATTCCAAATGGTTGAGCCGCAATAAGCACCCAAAAGTTGGTTTAAAAAAATGCTTTCTAGGCAAAAATTTGCACTGCAAAAGCATAGAAACACTCCAGAAACATGTAAATTGTTTTTATTTAAAAAAATATATTCGTTCAGAAAGAAAAATTAACAGAAAAATAAACAAATTATCCAATTTAAGTCGTAGGCTGCCGCGGCCGGAGTCATGTGAATGATCTTGGCCGTCCGGGTGACGCCGCGTCGAGGCTGTGTTGCCAGGTGTTGTGTGAAGGCTGTGTTAGGCAACACAGCCTTCGACGCGGCGTCACCCGGGCAGCCAAGATCATTCACATCACCCAATTTACACAATTCGACTGCTTTTTTATTTCTGGGTAAATATTTGTTTTTGAACAAATATATTCATTTCTTTTGTAAATAATAAACAATTTACATGGTTCTAAAGTGTTTCTAATCTTTTGCAATGCATTTTTTTGCCTAGAAAGTATTTTTTCAAAGCAACTTTTGAGTGCTTATCGCGGCTTAGACATTCGGCATATCTAAGTAGTTTATTAGAAAAAATTTGCTTAAAATTGTCTCAAGAGATTATTTTCGAAGTTTTGACGTTTCCTCCCCGGACATCCTGTATACATAGCTTGATTTCTGGCGGAACGCGACGGAACGGCAGAACTATTATTAAATTTTACAATAAATATATAATTATTCTATTAAAGTAATAAGTAATTTGGGGCGCGTTTCGGGGCCTAAAATTTTATAAATCAACTTATCTTAATATAAATTAATATGTCTTTACCGACATGCGCAATAATTTGGTTATTCTTCCCTAGTCTCTTTCTTATAGTTCTGACTAATAATATTCACGTGTACTTCACCCGTTCACAAATTCAAAATAACTATATCTTAATCTAAATTCGATTTCCCGTTCTGTTGTTTTTGTAATTGTAAATATTTTAGATGCACGAAGGCTCTTTATTTGTCTTCCTTAACCTTTAAGTTATATATTAAGCAGTTATGACATTGTGTATCAGTTTCAGCTTTCAAAACATTTTTCTCAAAATTCTTTGCTGACATTTTCTCCGCTCATGTTGGACCTCTCCAGAACTTAAATTTGGCAAGATTTATATTAAACTGAATACAATGCTGTGTTGCCAGATTTAAATTAACGATAAGTAGCAGGATGCAGATACGTATTGACAACTTACATAAACATTTCAGAACTTGATTATACAAAAATATTAACATTAAACCTATAAATATAAAATTGTGAATATAAATTATTTATAACATTATTACAAAACCAGTGAACACTTCAAATTTATACTGTACTTATAGACAAAACAGTGCACAATACGTCCACGAAATACCAAAAGTATGAGATTCATGTACGTAATTTTACAACTGAATTGCAGCAAAAAACAAGCTGGTACGTGTTTGACGTATTTGGACGGAAACGTTTTTGTAAGAAATAAACTGAAAACATAATGGTGTAAGGGGCCAAATTAACTAAATTATTTAAATTGCTCAATCTGACAAAACATTCCTTTGGAATGACAAGGCTAGAACTAACATTTTAGTTCTTTCGAGTAAATTGATGTTCAAGTTTCATCTATCGACCTACGGTATATACTTTCACTGTAGCTATTTTCCCACTGATTAAAGCATGAGTATGTTCTACATATAATAAAAGTCATAAAAAACCTTGTCACACTAACAACTTATTTTCTTCGATTATGTGAGTTGAAACCTTGTCATTCCAAAGATCTGAATTTGGAACTCATGCTCTCTAAATTTAATGCCAAATTAGCTGATCTCGTGCGACCATTTGGCACATTTGAACTTAATTAAAAACTGTTTTGGCATGCTTTTGATTATTTCACTTAGGGTTAGCCTAATTGACATCTACATCTCTGCGAGTTTTCTCATCCCTCAAATTTTTTTTTTCGATGTCGCATTTAATCTTGAGCGTGTAAGTTTTTGCGTTCAATATGGTAACTAGCACTGCCTCCGCCAGTTCATTTCTGCAGAGTTTGGGTTATTATTTTTTCTTTATTCTGCTTAGTGTACTTGAGAATGAATATGCATGTATTTTTATGAATTTGAGCATTCATGTATTTTGCTGATATCATCAAAGGTTCGGGAACAAATATTCTTATGCCATTTCATGCTAAATATCAGTTTAAAGGCAAAATGTGTACTTCATCCTAAATATTATTGGTGTGGACAAATATTTAATACATACGTTAACAATTACAACTGAAGTGTTATAATGTATCCATAACGATCTATCCCCCTCTCAAACTAAGGTTATGTAAGTTCACTTCCACTTTTAATGTAAATGGCTTCAAGTTTCCACTTTTCATCTACATCTCTGCGTTCATGTTTTGAAGTGATGTGCGTGCGCAGTTTATGGAATGACATATGTTACATTACGTTGCTTAAGTAATATTAAGTAGATGATATAGTTTTCAAAATAAACTCATTACATTTTCAAAACCAATTGATAGGAGAACACATACTATTTACAGAATAAGAATTTTAAAAAATTGTAATAGTATTTACGCGGGCCAAACTAAAAGACACTTGAGAACCACAATTAATACAAAATTTAATAGGGATTAATATAAAAACAATTAATTCCCATTCAGTAATCTCGAAACATATCTCTTCTCCTCATCACGATATTAATGGCGCTGTAACTGTTTTTTTTAAATTCTCAACCCTTTGAAAGTAAAAGACTTATTTCTCGACTTTTTTATATAAAAAAAGAAATTTCACCTTGATCGATCACTCACATCCGGTGCAATTAAGCCAAACGTATTATTTATTTTTCAAAATTGTTTAATGTCAACGTGGCTTCACTTTTTCCAGCTTTTAATTGGTTGGCTTTCGTATTCCAAATTTCTTTTGTCTGCTTTGCCTTTTAGTTTGTTACCTAGAAACTCAGTAAACATGAATTGGTGAAATTTAAATTGGAATTTTTGATGCTGCTTATTGCGTGGAATAAGTAGAAGTTTCTTTTTAGCCTCGTCGACTCCCCCGAGGAATTACATGCTTAGGTGGTTGTAATCACTACCTTCCCCCAGCTGAGATTGGTCAACCTTCAGACGCGTCCCATGGCACTTACCATGGCCCCCATTCTGACATCGAAGTAGCCCTAGTTTGGGAATGTACTCACTAAATCCACGCGAGTATGGACCGTGGCCGCGCCCAGGTAGCGCTGCGCCGTGGCCCGTTCGACGGTACGGAACGCCCCTGGTGGGACGCCAGCGCCACAGCGCGGATCGCGCACGTGCCCCTAGCTCGGCCTCCTCCGCCACCGAACGGGGCAGGAGCGGGCGGATGGGGCGGGAGGGACGGCCCAACATGGCACAATACATAGGTAAACAGCCGTGCTTACGCGGGACACGAACCTGCGACCGGCCGAACTGAGCTCGCTTCTACAGTCGCTACTGCTCTGGCGACCTCGGCCACCTGGCCAGCAACTACTTATTGTAGGTGGCTGTAGTTCTCTTAATCTACAATTAATGCACCAGCTTGTTTCTTTCTGCTCTTCGGTTGTAAAGTTACGTGTATGTGAATCTCATTTTGATCTTCATGTAAATATTGTAAATGTACTCTGTAATGAGGTAGGTTAAATGTACGGTAGTTTTAAGTGGTCGTTTATGTTTTCATACTTTTTGATTTTTCATCTAAAAGGTAAATGTTTGCTACTCTCATCATTCTGTGTGTGATTTTCGAATTAATTCTAAATTACTGTTTTACTTATTTAGCACTGATATATGTAAATCAGCAGACAAAACGTATGTCTTAAACCCCCAATTTTGTAACAATATAAAATTTACTTACTGAATCTACAGTAAAGCTTTTAAATAATCGATAAAGATTTCATTTAATTTTTTCCGTTGTCTTGCATGCCCGGATTTTTTATTTCGTCATACCTATATGACGTTTCCCCTAGGAGGTTCTTGCACATTGTGCCACAATTTTATGGTCATATTTTCTTACATTCGTATAGGTAATTTGTATTTTTGAGCTAGAATGGAAATCCAACTATGATTTTAGTATGTTATTCGTAGCATAATTTTCCAATTCAAATTTAAATTTAAAAGTTTGACATTAAAAAAATGTATAAAGTGACCGACGGGTCTGACGCACTTCGGGTCATCCATCTTATTACAAAGTGATTACGAAAACAGAAGATATTCATGAATGCTAAACATAGACAACATAAAAACCTGAGACAGTTTCGAATAACTATCATTTCACGTCTATTTACCTTCATTAGCTGTAGCATTTTGTGCTCGCCCATCCTCTTGGGTCAAATTTGAACAGAACCCTTTGTTTTTCTGTGAATTTGGGCTTGAATTTTGTTTTCTCTTGATATTTGGTTAGCGACTATCGTTCTGCCCTTTTCATTATCCAGGTTTTGGTAAAGTTCCTCATCCATTTTGGCGATGTAGTTGCAAGTGGATTTATGTTTTCGAATGATGTGGGGGCCAGCAATAAAAAGGTTGTTGGCATCGGTTTCTGCGATAAGCTCGGATGTCCATCACTTGTGACGAGTCTTGGGTTTTCATTTCCTTGAATAGCCCTATCTGTTGCATTAATCCTCAAACTTTCAATAAGAACTAGAAATCAAATAACCCCAACCGGCAAAGGTTGCTCAGGGTATCAACGGATGACACTGCATTGCCTCTGAATGGAAGGTCGTAGGGATCGAGTCCCGATGGTGGCAGGGTTGTCGACACTCGCGATAAAAAATGCACTATACTTTAAAAACTAATAACCTTGGCAGTTGACGCACCCTGATTCTCTGAACAATCAGTCAATCAACTAACCCAATAGTACACTTGAATTGCCAACCTAAATCGTTTTCATTATTCTTAATTTTTGAAGATGAAAGTGGCGCGGTGACAAGGAAATGAAGTGGCCCAAGGTATGACTGCCTTCTTGGTGTAAATCTAAATCATTTAATAACAAAACAAAAGTTTCTTTCTTTTAATTAATAATAATGAGAAAAAACGAAGCTTTGTAATGCGTTCACTTCAAACTGACCTTAACGTTTCGTAAAAAAACAAACTTGCAAACTTTGGAAATTTTGTTTTGGACGTCACTAACTGAATTCAGTTACATAACTACTTTTAGAATAAAAGAGGATAGACATAAACAAGTTACAAATTTTGCCACCATCTTCTACTCAATATGTCATTTTTTCTCTATCCCTGTTTTTCGAAGCCCCTGCTGGTGCGAGGTACAAGGGTTTTCCCCCACGTGGTATAAAGAAAGTATTGCAAATGTTACAGAAAATCGGATTGAAAATAAATGCCGAGCTTTTGACAGAAATGCGATATTTGAGACTGCTGATACCGACAAAGTTTTGTTCTTCCAAAACGTCGGCCTGACTGTTCGTGGATGTATGCCCGCCTTCCAGTCTTCGCTCCCCTCTGGCTGGAGCTCGCTTTGCCTCATAGCTTGGTAAAGCCTTAGGTGTCCAAGTTCTCGTACCAGGCTGGGTGAACCCAACTGCTTTCTCGCAAAAGCTCTGTCTGTCCGTCAGTCCATGGGAAATACTACCGCGTAATGCGTGAACATTATTTCCATCCAATTGGATAGTTCCCGATCGAACGCGCTGAACACCCTACGATTCGACTTGTGTCTTTTAATTTTCGGGGTCATTTTGGGGAGACTCATGAGAAGTACGTGAAGCTCGTAGTAGAGTTTCGAAAGTTTGACAACACTGGCTCCAACATTTCATTTTTTTCTGGAGTAGCACGCTTATAAGAAAATTACACTTAAAAAGGGACCGATTTACATCAAAACCCCTGAACGTTTGAAACTTGCAGAAATTCTGAATTTTGTTGACACTCTTCTACAACTATATTAATACTGAGTTATGATAGATACGTTTACAGTTTTTTTTCTAAATGGAATATCTTCCTTAGTATTAGATCTTTAAGCCATATAAGTCGTTTTCACGCAATTTTGAGTGAATTCGAAACAATTTTGCACATATACAAGATTTTCTCTTGGCACCAAATGTGTGCTATAAATGTTTTGTAAGGATGAGCACAATACACTAAATTAAACAGTGCCAATTTCATTAAAACTATTGAATTTTCAAAAATTTTAAGCAATGCAAGTTTTTGAAATATTCCAAGCTTCATCCGGTGGAGAGTTTTTCAAGAAAAGGCTGAATTATTAGTAATATACAGTAATGATGTTACTAATAGTAAGTTACAATATTATTATATTGTAAAAGCGTTATAAATAGTAAAATAAAATATGTACTGTTGTAACACCACATGTTTTGTATTTTAATTACTTCAGTGCTATTTAGAACTGAGCAGTTGGTGTCAGATATACTAATTCTACATCGTCTACGTCTTCTGTTTCTGTAATGATTTAATGACTTCCGTAACATATCGGTATCTCTCTTAGCATTACTTTGAATCAAAAGAACGGTCGTATTTGAGAACGAAATCGAGAAGTCCACTTTCGTGCTTTTTTATGTGTAGTCGTATGTGCGAAAGGTCTCAAAATATGTTGCTAAACACGCATGAGGCGTGCGTCAAGACGCCCCCGCATGGAGGGCGTCGGCTCACCCCCGACCGTGCCCTCGAGCACATCTCCTTTAAAACGCGAAAGTAGAGGGACACTCGAAGGCAGTCCGCTTGAGCGCTTAGGTCCGCGGGAGGCTGCACCTGCGTGACGCCCGGTCGATTTACTGGAAGAGCCATTGGCTGAGCGCGTGAACGACGTGGGAGCGGACCGCGCTTCCCTCTTACTTCCACCCTACATTTCTGCTTCGCTTTCCGGACTTAAGCGCCCTCTTAGACAGGTAGAGCTACGACGTCACAAATAATCTGCAGTGAGATCTTGAATGACGGCATGCACTACCAATGAGAACTTAAACTACATCACGAAGTGAATTTCGGGACACGAAACGGTGTGGTCCGTTGTTTCAAGAGATAGAATAAGGTTTACGCCGATAATACGGTTCACTTGTTGAGTTGCTGAAAATTATTTAATACAAACGAAAATAAGGGCACTACAAAAGCGGCGCTCAATGACCCTGCCGTGCATCTGTAGCCAAGTGGTAGCTTAAAATACTTCTGGTCTTACTACGGTCTTACGCAATTAAGAGAAAGTATTGAATTGCCAAAATTCGCGATACTTCGAGAGAAAAACGCATATTGTTGGATCCTGCTATCGAAAGAGGGGATAAAAAGGTCTAATATTACTTCTTATTTCTATGTTACTTCCTCTAACACGTTGTGTAGTCATACGAGTAATCTACATTTTGTGGGTCCTTGATACCGTGAAATTGGTTGACGGCAAAACGTGTGTTTGTTTGTCTGTTCGTCCGTCCGTCTGTCTGTGGTTAACGTTAGTTCCTAAAACATTGAGACGATTTTCTCCAACACTGGTATTTCCCGATTGATCTGGCCTAAAAGGGTTAAACTTGTCCTCGAATAGAGCACAGGACGCTAAAAAGGTGCTATAGTTCACATTTTCGTTGAAATTTTGAAAATTACAAAAGTTAAAATTTGGCGGCGTCTTCCTACAACCGGAATATTTACGATAGATGTTTTTTCCTTAACGAAAGTTATTCTTCAAAGACAGGTCTTTAAATAAGATCACGAAGTACATTTTTTCAAAAATATGAGAAGTTAATTTACATTGTACCAAAAATATCAAGAGTTTCTGCTCCATAACGCAATATAGGAATAGCAAATATTTCACGGCGAACCGACCCTTCTTTACATCCTGGTGGTCGCATGACATCAGCTATGTCGCAAGCAAGGAGTACGCACTGAGTATGATAATTCAATCCGTACGCGCAATATGAGAATGAGCGGATTAACACAATCAAACAACTGAATTTTTGTCAAAATCGAAACTGATTCATTGTTTTGGGATTTGCCCGGGTCCCTGCGCATTTAACGAAACTATGCACACTTCTGACATCGCCGGAGGCTACATAAGTTATCTTTTAACTTGTTATACCGGGAAAGGTGGCTCAGGACATCAACGTATGTCACTGCAGTGCCTCTGAACGGAAAGTCCTAGAGTTCGAATCCCGATGGTAGCAGGACTTTCGACAGTGGCTTGTCAGTTAGATCGAATTCAGCCGCTGTCTGGAGGAAAAT
Organism: Gryllus longicercus; assembly: GCA_038098605.1. Lineage (NCBI taxonomy): Eukaryota > Metazoa > Arthropoda > Insecta > Orthoptera > Gryllidae > Gryllus > Gryllus longicercus. The sequence goes on from JAZDUA010000174.1 coordinate 2,020,489, forward strand.
TCTAGCCAGCTGCTCTGATCAGTTGTATTCCGTGGTTTCTCCGATCACAACCAGGAGAAGGTCGGAGTAGTAAACTAACAAACGGGTCGTGGACTGCGCGAGATCTTTCCTTCCTGTTCTTTGTCCTTTCCTCACTCCTTTCTTGCACACACACTCACGTGTACTATACTACCACACGTGTTGCGAGACCAGTCACGAGCGTAAAGCTTGTCCCGGCTGGGGCGGTGCCCCGCTGATGGGCGATACTCGGTTGGGGAAAACCCCACTAGCATCCGGTACGTCGGCGCCGGATCTCGCGGGAGAAGATCACCGCCACCTCCCGAGGAAAAACATGCATTACACCTACGAAACTAATTACCTTACACTAATAGCCTACGCTCTGTGGTTTTGATTTATAAACTAAAATGGAGTGAACCAAACAAGAATTCAAGGGTTAAATATTGTTATTAATGCCTTATTGATGTGAACTTTTAAAATATTAGTTCGGTCTACTCATTTAATTTGTAATGTCAAGAATTCTTCAGTATTTTTCAAGTCACTTTAATTGTATTTTAATATTCTCTCGTCTTCAATGGCAGTTGCATCGTGCGTGAATGACATTATCTATTATATAGTATTGCGTAAAATGAAGTATTTGGCCTGCTATATGCCACTGGTCTTCCAAACTTAAGGAAAAAGTATGAAACGTGTGTAATGAATTTAGTTTATTGATCACTACTAACATGGAGCTTAGTGTTCTTATATCATTATATTTCACACTCGTCTTGTGTTGAAACACACAATATTGATCTGGACGTAAGGAGATATAGTATATCCAAACGTTTAAAACAGTGTTGCACATTTTTTACGGATTCTTAATACAGAAAACACAATCCACTTAAGACGAAAACTAGTGGAGCTTCAACATCATATACTTTCTCATATTATTTGCTACGGTTACGCAATAGTATAATACTACATGAACCTGCAGAAGTGTTTCCAACCAACAAATTATTTTTTTTCTCCGCACTGGAACTCGAACATACGTTCTTCGCTTCAGTAAGCCATTGAAGTTACCCCTACGCCACCAGCCTCACGACTTGAGCAACTCTTCTCGACGCGTTAAAAAAGTTGAACATTTGCATTTGAGATTTAAATATTCAAACATTCCGAGATTTTCATTTATATTATTTCGAGATATAGTTATAAAGAACAGATTTCACTAAGAAAAAAACATTTATCATCAATATTGTACTTATGCGATGTTAATTTTTTGCAATTTTTGAAAATACTGTGTGTTGGCCAAAACTGGGGTCTGCCCCATTTTTTAAGCTCATAATGAGTAATAAATGTAAAGGAAAATGTATACAACCTCCGTCTTCAACATGAAGTCTTCGTCCATTGTCACCAAACTTAATTGTTTCAATCCATGACGCCACGTTGTTATTATTCATAATGTTGTCCCACATCATGCACTAAATAAATTTCCAACGCCAATCTTCCATGGTTTCTTCTGCGAGTACTGCTCTATTGAAGCTTTTGGGGAACATTTGCTGATTGAATCGGATCTCACGGTTTAGGCGATACTATTCGTCTATGGTGTTGAATCGTTCGATTTTCTTCGCTGTAACTGTTATTCGTTACACCAATGCATTGATGACTTAACGTTTTTAACTCGTCTTCGTTTTACCACACTCCGTTCCATTTATATGGGGCTACATAATAAAGCATCAAATAGAAACCTCTCCATACGCTTTACACGATCTCTCCACATTACTCGTTATTTGGGTATTCTTCATACAAAGGACATAACGTTGGTATGCAAGTGAACATTAATAAGTCCTATTTTGATGTTTTTGAGTGACTATTTCGATTTTACTTTCTCGTCTACTAATTGTACGTCGTAAATGCTGCATAGAAAAGTGGTGATTTTTCGTAAAACTCCGCGTTTTATGGGTCATTGACTCCGACAAATATATTTATGGCAAATGTCTGTTTCTCTGCCCTTCCGCCTGTGGTCAAATCTAGCGCCTACACCGTTCAGACGATTTGCTCCGAAATTGATATTTCCCGATCGATGTGGTCAAACTCGAAGTCCCGTGATTTTAAAATGGACACTTTGAGTTTTAGAGATACTTACAAAACGTTTTTTTAAATTTTCTCCAAAATGACCCAAAATTTTCTGATTAAACATTTCTCTTGGATAGATCAAAGGACTCTTAAAAATGGTGCAGGTCACCATTTTTTAAACTCTAAAATTTCGATAATTTCAAGTTTATTGGGCATCTTCCAATTATAATATGAAAATACTTTTTTTCCTAATAAAATCTGTTCCATAATGACAGATCTTTATCCAAAAACATGTACATTTTCTCAAAATGAGTAGTTTTCGCGTAATTTTGTGTGAAAATGAACAGATTTTAAAGAATTATTTCCTCAAAAACTGCTCCAAATTTTGTTTTTATTTTTTCTTGAATAAAGTACTCTTTTAAAAATTGCGCAGGACTCATCGTTGGTGAACTCTATAGTTTCGAAAATTGCAAACGATGAGCATGGCAAACTACAATATTGATGATAGACATTTTTTCCTTAATGAAATGTTCTTAAAAAATAGATCTTTAATTTAGTCACGTACAATTTTTCTAAAAATGTGAGTAGTTTTCGGGTAATCTTTGCTTTAAACGAAGACAACTATAAAAAAATATTTTCCCAAAACTGCTTTAATTTTTGTCTTCATTTTTTTCGTTCATTGAACGAAGTACGCTAATAAAAGTGGGGCAAATTCCATTTTCGTTGAACTTTCTGAATTTTCTAAAATTGCACAATTATAAGCAGCGTAAGAAGTACGTGCGGTTGTAGCACGAGAATTTTGAAACGTAGCAGCCATGAAAACTCCAGGAGGGACGGAAGCGAGTACGCAGCCCCGCCAGCGTCTGCCTTAGCGCCAGCCACTGCACTGCTATCGATCCGGTGCATCTGGCTGCACCAGACGCTCCTGTCTGCCCCGTCCGTGCCCAGACTGCATGCGGCATGCTCACTATTTGTCGCCGCTCACCTTGCCTCGCCCTGCGTGCCTCGCGCCGGTCCTTGGCCACCCACCGCGGCAAGGGCCAACAGCAAACGTTTGATGGGTCATTGATAATAATAATAATAATAATAATAATAATAATAATAATAATAATAATAATAATAATAAATACTTTATTAAAATGGCGAGGCTCAGGGAATAGGGCTTGCTATTCCGCCTAACCACTTGACCATTAACCACTCGAACATAGTAGTAACATTTAAGAGAGTAAAAAGTTATACGTTTACGACTGGGGGTGGAAAACTAGGGACCACCCCAGCATACGCCTTAAGTGGTTGGGTAAACCTAGAAAAACCTTAATCAGGATGGTGGTGTAGAGACGAAAATTATTTGTGCAGAGTATGATAAACAAAGTAGTGAAAGAGAAAAGTCGTTCATGAGAAGGAGTCAAAATGAAGGAAATTGGAGAAATCTGATAGGAAAAGGGATGGCAGAAAAGACGAAGAAGAGGAGGAGAAAGAAATGTGCGGAAAGAGAAAAATTATTCCAGAGACGATACATAAACAGTGCTACGTTTGGTATACTTTTAGTACTTACATCAATTTTAACACAAAAAAGTACAATCTACTATAACTTAATAGTTTCAGTAATTTAAAATACAATATTGACAAATATTTAGGAACCATATAAAATTACAATAAATTCTAAACATCAGTTGTATGTATGTCTAAGGTCAATATATTGTAATAAAGATAATAATAAAAACGGTACAAAGATATCTACAAGCGTATTTTATCTGGAGTATCGCTAATCACTTTCTGTGTATTTAATTGGAAACAATTTCATTAGGACATACAGAAAAATATATTATTGTTAATAATTTAGATGGTGGGGAGGGGAATATAAGATGAAGCTACAGTAATGAGATATGGGATGAAATTTTGAATTTAAAGAATGGGGAAGTACGGCGTTTAGCGCGTGCGGCGAGTGGGTACTTGGAAAAAGGGGAAAAGTGTGGAGATTAAGGAGGACAAGGAGTGCGTTAACGTCATTCCATATGTCATTACTCGTTTCCCAAGTAGTTGCTTCATATTTGAATTTGCGGAAAGTATTTGAGTGCTTTATACTCGCTGGTAGTTTGTTCCTTGCCTGGATAGCGTTAATTGTGGCTGGTCTACTGGAGGAAGTCATGTTGTGACATGGTAAACAAAGCAAATCTGAATTACGAACTCGATTTCATTTTAGATGATTGAAGGTACTTAAACGGCGTTTTTCATGAGATCCGTTCAAAATTTTAGAAAGAAGAAGTAGGAAGTGAAGTAACCTACTTGTGTCTAGAGTAAAGGTTTGTTGTGTGCCAAAAAATTGCGAAACATGGTCGTATATTCTTAGATCAGAAATAAACCGTCTGCATGTCATCTGTGATACATGAAGTTTACGTTGTAATTTAAATATCATGTTGGCCAGAAGAAAGTCGCAATACTCAAAATGTGGCATAATATGTCATTTAAAGAGTGGTTCACGTGTACTAATGAGTAAAAGCATTCGCAAGAGTTCCAGCGAATTCATTGAGGCAAAAACTTTACGGCAGGTTGAATCTCCTTGCGAGTTCCAGCTGAGGGTGTTGTCGATAAACACACCTAGATTCTTGTCTGGGGAACCTTGTAGAACAGTCTCATTTATTCAAATTTTTGGCAGAGTAGAAGATGAATTTTATTCACAGTGCTTTTTGAACTGATAATCATACCCTGTGATTTATCCCAGGGTACCATTTACAATTAAACTAGTGATGCTAGGAATATATTTACCTACTTGCATTATTTGAAACGTTACGTAATATTATAATTCTACTTTAACCCGCAAAAGTGTTTCCAACCAGTTTCCAACCATATTTGCCCGGGCTGGCATTCAAACAGGTCCCTAGGTGTCTACTACAACAATCGGCTTACTTAATATTCCAACGCTATCGATCCATAAAAATGTTAAACGTTTGCAATTTTAGAAAATTCAGAGGTATTAGTGACAATCGGACCTGTGTCATTTCATTAGCGAATATTGCCTTATGCGAGTAAAAAGAAAAAGAAATGAAAAACAAATTGAACTTCTTTTTGAGAAAAGGTGGTTAATTATTTGTTTAATTGTCCCGATTTAAAACAAAATTGCGAAATCGACCCATATTAGAGACAAATTGTACATGACCTATTTAAAGATCAAATTTTCAAGAACACATAATATTAAGAAAAATATTCATTTTCAAGCCTCCAACCAAAAAAGTTTGTAATTTTCGAAAATTCAGATGTTTCAATGAACATCGGGCAAGCGCCATGATCAAAAGTGTGTTCTTTTTTAGAAAAAAAAGTTCAAAAAAGTGGGGCAACTTTTGACAACATTTGGAAAATCTAAAGACTTCATTGTTTTTCTGTCAAAAAATAGGTATTTTCATTTTTTACGAAGAAGATGGAAACAGTAAAGGCAACCTAGATCTGTTTCTCTCGCCTTGGTGGCTTTCAAATCTATGCAAGGGTAGTGATATCTTTCAGACATCTTTTTGTGAGCCTTGATTCTTCATCAATAATATTTTTTAAGTAGGAGGAACTAAGGAGATTTAATCCGCTTTCTAATCAAACATTTTTTTCTCTATTACCTTTGATCATAATCAATTTGCATTGGTATATACAGACGCTTCATATAAAAGTATATATTATAAATGTATTTGCACCTCTTCAGTTAGTATAATCTGTCACACAGTGTTGCATAAAACATGCAGATGTGGGTCAAACCTCCTCATGGTGTTGGTTAGACCCATCATATAATAAATATTGGAAAGGATTATTAGTATTAGTTAAGAAATAATAACGAATGATTAGTATTTAAATATCGAAATTAATTAACCCATTAGTAAAATTTTTTGGCGAATAAAGTGCATTGAAGAGGATGAAACTTAACTGTAAAAGGTGGTAACAATAATGGTGTTATTAGTACCGTCATGTTCATAAATCATTAATAAATGTAAGTCATCGAAAAATATGGTGTACTTTATGATGATCAGAAAGAATATTAATTGTTCTTCAATTTAAGAAAAAATAAAATGAAAATGAGAAAAATCCCAACTAGTATGCAATAAATAAACCTGTGATGAAGCTAATCACTGAAACGCGAAATATCGTTCAAAATCGTTCCGCAATTACTTGTTATTGGTTATTTATGCTGCTAACCTTAGATCTTACTAGTGGGCAGCAGCAGCAAAAATGCTTTTGAAGAAAACCACATTAAATGTTTTTCCAGAAAGTAGCACGCACTCTGCAAGAAAACAATAAGAATAATACTCTCATATTACACTGCAATAAATTAAACATTTAAAAAAAGTATTCACAAAGGCTGTAATAATATAGAACAGCACAACAGTTCGTTAAATATCGAGAATATCAAAACTCTGGAGCCCTACACTTGCAGGACGGTCTGTTGGGCCGCAAGCAGTGACGAACTGAGTAGGAGAATTCAGTCTGTTCGCGCAGTACGATAAGAGGCGGAAAAACTCAATCAATCAATATTGGCATTTTTCAGTCAATATTGAAACTGTTTCATTGATTTTGGATTTTACCCAAGTTTCTGGGTGTTTAACTATTGGCGTCTCTCACGTGGCCGCAGGATGCGTAGTTTTCCGGCAATTTTGGTGGCATTGGAAATTATTAATGAAGTTATTTGTTGCCAGTACTCTGGATTAGACAAATAAAGCGTGAATGTTATAGGTGTCGTGTGTGTCAGGGATTCCAAGATGTGAACGGTGTTTCTTTTGTGGATAGTATGCTAGACTCACATTTAGGCTTAGGGAGCTCAGATGTTTCGACAGATCTCTCGGATGACACCTCGAGCCCCAATTATGACAGCCACAATCGCCATCACCCGTTTCCAGGGTATTCCGTATCAGGAGATAACAACATTTCGTTGTTTTCGATCTTCTTGTAATCTATTCTGAAACATGTTGGAATGACCATGTCCATTATCCACATCTGATGTGGCAGAAAGGATTGTCACTCAGATTCTTCAAATCCCCGAGTATTTTCGTGTTGTCTTCGTTCTCATTGTCCGGTGTCTACTTCCAGCACTGATTAGTTGTCTGCAGGCCATCTTTTTGCAAAGGTTTCAATGTAGCAGGGTGATCCACCTGTAATGACGTTTTTAAATCTGTGGGCGCAACCTATGATACAGGTGCTGATTAAATGACTGTTGTTTGCGCAGCCCACACTTGCTCATCTTAATAGTCTTGCATATTTTGGACTGAATGGGTTTAGTTCGTACGGCTTGAGCAGCGAGAACCAGACTTCGGGAGGGAGCGTGTCGAGCCGACAGGGCGAGTTGGGCAGAACGGGCGTGGCGGCCGAGCGAGCGCGCGGGCAGGTCGGGCCAAGTCGGCGGGCGGGCGGGACTGTGTAAGAGATGATTGTGATAAAGAAATGTCTGGCCCACGCCGGGGAATTAGCTAGTATTTCAATACGCCCTGCATCCCGACGGCGAACTTACTCATTTAATTACTGAATTGCTTGCGTCCTTTTCTTAGATGCATTAGTTCGCTTGCAATGAATGCTCCGAAGACAAAAAACATGAGCCAAACCAGATTGCATGGGACGACATTATACAAGTATGGACCGTTACATACTGCGTTTTTGCCGCTCGTTGGTCGAGACACTTCTTGAATGTACCCGATGGAATCAGTTTCATCGTCAGTTGATGGTTTCATCGGATTGGCTTTGAATATTTTTATTAGCCGTTTAAGTCAAGACTTTCATTTCCTCTAATTCAATTCAGAGAGAATCACACATCTCAATGCAATAGAACGTATTGGTCTTACATTACAGATTTCCTTTGTTTTAAAATCGTTACATTAGCCATCTTCTGACTACACTGATACATAAGGGTCAAGCAAGTCATGTTTATTGATGAGGATTTTTTGCCGGATGTAGCATGACCCAATCCAACATTTCGTTGAAAAAAACATCAACTAATATTAACACCTCATTTTCTAAACAGTAATTTAAAAAACAAAAAAACAGATTTTTGATTGGATTAGTGGAATTTCTAACTCTAACTTCAATACCGATTCATAGATTAGAAGTTTTCTTTTCGTTTGAAAGTAACGTTTTTCGATAAGGCATTCAATTGTTTTTAATTTCTATAAAATATTAATTAACCAATACGATACGTTATATCCCATGTCACTTTAAATCTCTTTTCTTGTGTGTAAAAGTGTCGATTTGTTTGCCTGTTATTTATTTATTTATTCTTATTCCACGCTATGTACCTGCTGCAAGGAAAGTTTCTTTGCACGTTTGTAAAAACATGTTTCCAAACCTGGATATTGCAAGGAATCAGTCCCAAATGTACGAATTCAGTGACACTGCAAAAAAATAATGGACGATAGAAAATATGACTTGTATTCGGTTGGTAGTTATAGACCGCATTTCTTTACAAGATAAATCATTTTGGGTCGCGTTGCGGCAGTCTTCATTGCGACAGTTGTGACGTGAGGGCGAGCCAATGGGTTCATCTTCCGTCCAATTCAACACAGTGAAGATAATCGCAACCAGTCTCAAAGCAAATTATTTCTAAATACATTTATTTCCCATGCTGTTACAATGACTATCTAAATTTTAAGAAACCTAACATACGAGATTTTTCTCGATGTTTATGAATTTTCCAAGTTGTTTATCAGAATTGTCAATAAAAGTTACTATTTCGGTTGTTTCCTTATTATATTCTCCCAAAAGACAGCATCTTTCGAAATTCCGTTTTTTCTACCACTTGAAAATATTCTGAGGTGGCCGAAATGTCGCCGTTCTTCCTCTAGAACTCAAGTGTACGAGGAAAAACGTATTGCTTCAGTATGTCCAGCGGCATTAATCCGTCGTTACCTTAGGATCCGAACGAAACGCGCCCACCAGAAAGAAAAAAAAGCGAGCGCAGGGCTCGAGCCACCGAGATGAAGTGTGCGTTGCACGAGAACGTCGCCAGTGCATTCACCTCCGATGGTGTGGCCAGACGGCTGGTCGAAGCGCGACGTCACTCGGCGCCACCGCACGGTGCACGCCACGCTATGTTAAGCGAGGCGGCTGCGGTAGCAACTGCGGCTGAAGTGGGTCACAAGCCGAGAGGTGAATGTGCGGCGCAAGGCCATAGCTTGCCGCCGCAGCCGCTACGCCACAGCGACGGCGTGGGCCTCGGGCCTCGGGACGCGGGGCGCGGAGTGCGCGACGCGGGGCGCGGGAAGCGGGGCGCGGGGAGCGGGCGGGAAGCCGACTTGCTTGCGCTCAGGGTTGCCGCCAGCAGTTGGAAACTTGGGTCCACGAGTATTTGAAATACAGTATTCGTATATTTCAGGAATATCCAGAACCAGAGTAAATTGAAAACACATTTTTTTTGTGTTGTGCAATTCGCATTTAGAGAAAAGTTGCTCTGACGTTCATAGTTCATGGTCTCGTCAGTTGCATACATCAATTTGTGTAACTCCGTTTCGCAGATATTTTTTTACGGCAACAGGCTACACAAACTATTATCACGTAAGGTTCAAAAAAAAAAAAATGTGACGTGGAATTGTTCAGCGCACTACGGCGTGGGTAAGGCTCGATATTTTTTTTTATGGGAACAATTCATTTTTGAAGTAAACATCGCCCTCCCAAAGGGGGCGGTGATCGAGATCATTTACTGGTGTTATTTCTGCGCGAAAAGATTCTCTGACCATGGTCTTGCTATTACAATTCGAGAGTTATCACTAGGTGGCGGATTTTAATGAAATGTCATTTTTTTCCTTTTCACATTAGAACAATGACTTTTAGTATAGAGATTCATTTTATGTTGTAACGAAAGGAAATGACCCATTTTTATATGACTGTTTTTGCATTGTTCTTCGATTTCTACTAGTAGGTCTTTTTTACTTTTTCCAACCATTTTTCGAGAATGTTATCAATTTTAATATCATTTTCATGGTACTTGCTTCGAATAATATTTACGAGATGTAACAAATTGTCTTCACAGAATTCCTGAGGAGCCTATTCGATTCCTTCGCTCAGAAATTGTAATGTCAGCAGTTGTGACTATGTAATCTAATGTTCCTGTGACGCCTATCAGCACCATAGGCGGATTTTACGATAACTAAAGACAGATTTTCTGGTCCAGTCCAAAACCAAAGGTTTGCAAGCTGAGTTCACTTGAAGGAAAGGAAGAAGATATACATCAGTAACATACCCAACAGCTTGAGTTGTTCATCTGAATTGGTTTAATCAAATGTTTTAGGGCATTTCTCTTTGCTTTAGGGCATTTTAAAATAATTTTAAGAGCATTTAATTGATCAATTTTGGTGGTGTATTAGGTCATCAAAACCCGCGACCCAGATATCCCCATTCGCCAATCTCTCGGATGTAAATAGGTAATCAATCTGCAGAATGCTTTACAGCACCTTTAGGGCAGAAATCTTTGAAAACAAAAATATTAGAATTAATTGGAAGTACAATTTCCTGAAATGTATTGAAAAAGAAACATTTATTATTAATATATTTTGGGTACACAAGTGAAACTGACCACCTCGAAAACCAATGTTTCGAGATAAATCAAGTTGAAGCTGATTATGATCAATTTGTCTAATCAATATCTTTTGCTAGTTAGGAGACTAAATATTATCCTGTACACACATTTTAATATTGTAGAATTTTGTAGAATAACTGATAGAATGTCTTTTAAGCGATAAACAAAAATATCAAATCTATAGATGCATCCATTCCTCTGTGCTTTTCCTGTATTTTTTCACATTTCTGTAACTTGGCTAACAAACGAATTAAAAGATAATTTAGTATACACAAACTCCATGAGAAATTTCACTAATCAAAAGAAAATAAAAAATGTGTCTTGGCGATGAATATCAATCAATAACATCGAACATGGACGTCGTGAGTTTTACTTATATACCAGGATATTTCACTAGAGTGAAATAGAAACTTTTTAATTTCTTTCGAAAAATGGACACAATTTAATAGTTCTCGAACTCGGATTAGAACGAAAACCTTGTATATAAACGATTAGTGCTACCATAGCACTTACTATTTCACATTATTTGTAACATTTCCATTTTCGAAAATCTAGAGAGTTCAACGAAAACGTGAGACGCGCGGTTTTTTTAAGGTTTCTTTGCTCTACCTCAGAAAAGTATTTATAGAAAACATTTCGTGCCTTTTTTAAGATATTTTTTTATAAAATACTCTTACTTAGAGCAAAAACGACACTTACACATTTGTTTCAAAAAATTGTACATCTCCTTATTTATAAATCTAATTTATTAGAAAAGACTTAATTAACAAAAAATATCTTTAATCAATATTGTACTTTTGGAATGTAATTTTTTGCATTTATCGTAAATACTGAGTTCATCGAAATTTCGATCTGCGCCAGTTTTATAAGTGTACTTTACTCTATTCCAGAGAAAAAAGGATTGGATCCTTTAAAGAAAAGAAAATTCAAAATTTGCGTATATTCTACGCAATATTAGGCGGAAATATCGCATTTTCGAAACTGTACGTTGTCTTATTTAAATATCTATCCTTGAGGACCTTATTTCTTCAAAGAAAAAAAAACTATCTTCAATATTGTATTTACAGAAAGACACTGAAAACAGTTTGATTAATTAAACGTTAACAATTTCAAACTTTTCTCAAAAATGACTCCAACATTTCTTTATTAAATTTTTTTCTGGGATAGAGCAAAGGAGGCTTAAAATGATGCAGAGCTCTTTCGTTGTACTTTCCGAATTTTCAAAAATTGACCAAGTTGAATGTTTTATCTTGAAGTACCCCCAAAATCAAAATATTCACTTCAAGCATGCGGGGCCTCGAGTTCAACTAGATTGGTAGGGAAATATCGGTTTTGAAGAAAATACTGTGGACGTTTTAAGATGGACGGAACAGACAGACGTTTGGCCGCCAATCAATTTTTCGATATCCATTAATCACAAAACGTGTATTCTGAGTATAGTATGTTTGAGAGGAAGTAATTTACTTCTTATAGCAACAAAGTTTATTCACTTTATAAGGGTCCTACAAAATAAGTTTTTCTGTCAAAAAAGTCGCCGGTTTAATAATGCAGAATTACAAGACTTTCTCCATTACTACGAAAGTTGTATGAAAGAAAGTGAAAATTCAGAAATAGTTTTATTGCATGAATAGAATATTTCGTATCTCAACTGAATAGAACATTGTGAGACGATCTAGAGGAAAAAAGAAAGAAGGAACGTGTGTAAAATTGTAGTTTCTTAGGCGAAATATTTGAGCAGTTTGTTTAAACATGACTGTATTGTACGACTATAATATTTTTTTAAATTTGTGATTTTTTAAAATAATGAATTTTTGAAATTTCGTTATTTCTGTACACATATAATTGAGCTTATTGTACCACTGTTTCCGTTCTATTCAAAGAAACTATATCACCATCGCAATTGTTAACACATAGAGGGTATATTGCAGCGAACTCGCAGAAAAAAATGATATCCAGACTTAACATTGAATAAATTTCTTTACATCTGAGTAAGAAAAGTGAAATGTGGATCATAACAGTTAAAGTTTAAAAGTTATACATCTTATCAAACGTAATTATAATATTTTCGTGCCTTTTGGACCCGAGAATGTAAGAAATTTTCTGTAGAGAAAAGTTTACCCATATTCTCCACAAATATAAGAAAATCGTTTTTTTCTTCCACTTAATCTGGGAAATATTCACAATACTCTAGAACCCTTAAAGTCCGAACCTTTTAGTCCAAACTTCGATCGTCTGACACTCCCCATAATCCGGCTATCCTCATTCTTCTGCTTAAAATTGACTTCTTCGAAAAACGTAATAAAGACGGAATGAAAGTATCTGAGTACTATTGAAGAATGGCGTTTCGGGAAAATGTCACTTGAGCGCTTTTGCAAATGCGTTAGACGCGCTTTCCACGCTTCTTTGGGGCTAATGATTTCGAGAGTCAGCGAGCGCGCACATGCGCATAACTGCTCTGCTCCACGCTGCGTTCGCTTCAACTCGCCAAATAGTTCGTAGAAAGGAAGGGTTTTAATAGAGTCTTATGTTGTTTTTTTAACTGAAATACGTTTGAACATTTGAGATACTTCATACGCTATCTTTTTTGCCGACAAATACAATAAATTAAAAAATGCTACTGCAATGTAAATATGAGAAACACCCCCAGACGTTCGAAAAAAATCATGTATGTGTAATTTTTGAAAATTTATAAGTTTTATCAAAATGGCACAGATGTCATTCGCTTTATGCCTCTTTCCGTTCCAAATGTAAAAAGAAAGTGTGAAGCCGTTTTTGAAAATAATTTGTTTGTATATTTCTGAAAAATTTACACAATTTGATTTAAAATAATGCTTAATATCGCAATACTTTGAAAAAATACTACATGCCACCATTCTATGTCTCAATATTGAAGAATCGTTTGCTGAATGAACAAAATCTCTACCTTCAGTAATGAAGATTTTAATTAACATTAATATGAGTGCACTTCCCTCTACATGAACAAAAATATACGCCGTTTTCAGCAAAATCTTGAAAATGCAGACAAAGTACTCCTTACATTTAAAAGATACAAAGTCGCGGGGCATCACGACCCTAAGAGAATATCACTATTGGAAAAATTCTACGATTTGGGCACTAGTGCTGTTCACAATGCCACAAGTTTAAATATCTAACGGTATCACGCCAAACGTTTGGTTATTTTCATCTAGGCTATGTAGGAAGACATTAGCGTCCATTTTCTTCCTGCAAAGAATTCTTGATAAAGATCATTTATATCTTGCAGTGGATATTACAGCTACAGTGGATCGTAGCTCCTTATTCTCGGAGACAAATTGTTCTGTAGCCACTTGCACAATCGTACGAACCTCCGTTCCCAGTAATACTGTCTGTCAGATACAAGCCACTGAACTTATTTCTGACTTCCATCGCATATTTTGAAAATACATTGCTGAGTATCAGACATATTCTAATAGCTTTCATGACTCTTTTCCGAAATGTTATGCGAAGTTTGGAAATATCGAGCCCACGATATGTCTTGTTTTAATTAACTGTATGATTGGTTTTAGTTGCTGTACACTTTCACGTTTGGCTACACAGTATCAAATAAATCTGATTTCGCTATTGTCGATCTCAAACGATGTCCTTTATTACAAATGCGTTATGTACGGTAAATTCAAAGAGACAATACTCTGACTTATTGTGAATCCCAATTCTCCTCTTATTAATTTATAACTACGTTTCGAACCCATTCCAGTCACCACAGATGTGGAGAAGAGGTTCACATCGGCAATTGTTACATACATTTGTGGTCCCTCCGTATCATCCAGTTAACACCACAAACAGAGAGATTACTCTGCGATTCCGGAAGAGACATTCCATTTTAGGAACCTACTCAACCCGTTACTAATATTTCTGAGATTCTACATTCCGTCTGGGGATTTCATGCCCAGAATAGTAGGATTTATCTGTATCAAATGTGCTCAGTCCCATCCATCTCAGATCACTGATTCTCAATATCGTCATTATTTGACCTCCTAATTAATTACCCAAATATTTTTGGAATGTCGGCATTACGTTCAACGTTCCTAGACAGTCATTACGGCATTTGGTCTTTCTCGAACTTTTCGTAATCTTATTCTACACGAACTGCGAAACATGAATGATTAAAATATTGTGAATTGAAGAAAGGCATATTACTAATAAAGGTTACTAGGTGGATCCGTGGGAACATTTCAAACTTAGCAAATCATTGTTTGAAAAGTGAAAATAAGATGATATTGGATTCCAACTTGGAGCGGCCAGGCCATGAACCGTACGTTATAGCATTAATGACCTGCCATGACGGACCTTTTCACCCGCCGACTTAAATTTCATAGATTTCGAGTTTCTGCTCAGACTACCCATGACTACTTCTGACTACCCATGCTACGGAGGGGGTACCTAGAAGAGAAAAAATCAAAAATGTCCAAACAGATGTAATATTCTACAAATCCGCTTTTATAAACATTACCATCGCGGATAGTGCAGTCGCCTCCTGGCGATAAAAACAGGAAGTTCTAAATATCTACAGAACCCAAAAGAGCAGGACACTCCGAAAGATAGTAATCGCAGAGTTCAAAAACATTTTGCAACAAAATTCGAATTTCAAAAAGGCACTTTTTAAATCATTATTTCGAAAGTGAAAATAGCCTTCCACTTCCCACCTTCCCAGCATCCCGCACCTCTGACATCGCGTGCCAAGGGGTGAGGGAACCTTTCAAAAATGTAATAGAACGTCTAAAAATGTCTCATATGGTCGATTACGGCATTCAAAACAAAAATTATTCTCCTTTCGGGGTACTAAAATTTGGTAATAAGGGCCTAGTGCGGATCGTTTGGAAGTTATGAATTATGGTAAAGCGAGTTGTAGGAATCACGTGCGCCTGGTTTCCCACCTACGCCATCTCTGCTAATTTCGACGTTTCCCGTGTACGTTTTATGCAAAGGTGCAGGTGATTTCTTATGTAGCAGTACTACACTTATGGGTTTTGTGTCAATGGTTTCTAATCAATTGTAAACAATCGCTAACGTTCCTCGACATATTGTATATAAAAGATAGGGCTCCGAACTTTACATTGTAAAGGGTACAACGTTACCGTGTACAAGGTAGAGATAATCCGTATACTAATATATTTTGTTATTATCTTTAACACTTTCATGAAATGAAATACCCAAATCTCTGAACTATTTTAAATGTTTTCTATTATTTGACAATCTCCACGACTAAACAATCATTTTATATCATTTCTTAATACGTTGATGTATTATATAAGGTACTTGTATGTGTTGTACTTTCTGATGTTGAATGTATTCTGAAACATAGAAAACTAAACAATGCTCTTTCTTTTTCTAGGTAAGAATTAACACTTTGGTGCCAAGACATTGTGCTTCGTTAATGATGATTCCTTCTGCATGAAGTTATCTAATTTACAAAAAACAATCGAAAATGGTAAGTACACACCTTACCGTTTTATTATTTTTTTAAATGTTTATTCTACTTTTGCAATTGGAATGAAATATGCCGTGCATGAGAAAACTCGTATCTAGTAATAAGTAAATTTAAAACTTATTTTAGTTACCTATTACATTTGTGTTTTACAATATGTTACTTAAGTATATAGAGATAGTTTTATTATAATGTGATATATAGTTTACTTCTTGACATATAAAACTTGAAAAACGATTTACTGGTAATTGGTATATAGAGTTATGCTCAGCAATTCGTTTTTAAAAGTTTCTAACATCGTATACACTTTCAATGTTGTCCAAAGAGTTCTTGATGTTCTCAGGTAATCCAGTTCATTCACATTGGTAATCATTACACTCCGTTAATATGTGAAAAATAGATATTGCTGTTCTAAATGTAGGCCATCTGTTCACTGGATTTTTTGACGTGAGAGTTTGTCAAGTTGGAGTAACCTATTCTTAGTCTGGTCAACCTTGAAGAGATACATTTAGTACTCGTAATTCCGTGTTCTGGGTCGAAGTCGATTTGACTGCATCCAATATTTATACTATCTGGAACCACACAAACATCCCATACATGTACATGTTTTTAAATTTTAAAATAACTTCATACTGAAAACGAAACTCAGGCCAGTTCTGAGCTATGCGTTACATTGTGTACCCAAGGTAAGGGTGTATTAACAAACAATAAGACTTAGTCATAGAATGTCAAATAGTCAATTCAAATATACATATATTTCGAGATTGTGCACGTACCTAATCACCTATTGAATTGAAGGTACCCAAATGATCTGAACCCCTATAAAAGTTCACAAAATGACCAAAAGGATTCAATTTTCTGGACTTCGGCGTTCGGAACATACCCCGATGCACGTGTGTTCCGGGTCTGCATGTTCCCATGCGTGGCATTTTGACAGCATAATCTACAAAATAGAACATTTTTCGTCGTAAAATTACTTTCTACGCGTACGCCTTTCTACGTGGAAATTTTCCTGTTCTTTTCTATCGTATTTACGCCGCTTAGTTCAACGGGTGCTTAAAAATCGGGTAAATTCGGAAGATACTGTTGATGATGATGATGACTATTTATGATCTGTATAAACAATAATATTACCTTTAAGTTTTTAAGTTAATTTCCGACACAATGATTTCATAAATAAATTCATTAAGGAATGCATTCTTGTTCTCACCCAAATAATGCCCAGCAGAATTTAAACTCAATATTTCATATTGAACAAAAGGTAGGATGATAAAATGCAGAATTCAATGGAAATTAAATAGTAAAAATTGAAAAGTCATGACTTCAAAATATAACTAGTAGTTGTACAACAGCAAATATTTTCTCGAATAATTGGTAAAGATTACATAATATTATAATTTTGCAACTTCTACCCACGTAACACTTCAGCCATCTCTGTAAAAACTCAACCAAAGGCCCTGCGAAGGTTTCGAAAAAGTAACATAACTAATTTTTGGAATATAAAGTTTTGGAATTTGAGAAATTTCACATATTTGAATCAAAATCGAACCTGTACCACATTTGTAAGCGCTTTTTGCTCACAATTGTAGTCACAAGTACTACAAATGTTCTATGGCGAAGTTTCTCAAAATTTCGAAAGTTTTCGGGTACATTTAAGCTCAAAATGACGCATTTTCAGAAACGCCCAAACTATATATTTTTTCAGAAACGATTCCAATACTTTTTTCTTGTTTACTCCGTATAGAGAATATTATATATCGCTGCAAGGAAAATATTATTACGTGTTCTGTATCCCTGATACCCACCTGAAATTGTTTCTTTTTCTTTCTCCTCTTCGTACTATATTACTTTCTTGTATACGTATGGTTCATCTCAAAACATCTGTACATCAGTCCCTCCGTCTGTCCTTCTCTGTGCCCGGCCGTCTGTCCCGTTTGCTCGTCCGTCTACCTGTCCGTTTGCCCGCCCGTCTGTCCGACCCTCTGCCCGTCCCCCTACTTGAGCTGGTCTTCCTGTTTTGATTCGATGTATCAGTATTCTCTCTAATACCCTGTCCTGTTTTCCATTAACATTTTCTATGTCCCTTATGTATAATGACTGAAAGTCCTGTTTCGAAAGAGACGGTTTGTAGATCATTCTGTTTTCCCCTAGTACAGCAGCGGGACGCTGAAATACCACGTTTTTAAAACGAGAGTATCTAAATGAAACATATTCAACAGGAAAAAAAGCCCAAAAAATTCGTACGCAGTTGTTGGGAATTCGCTTATTTATAATTACGGTAAACCTCTAAAAGTGACAGAACAGAAAACTTGGAACTATTCCACTAAAAGTCGTTGAGTGGTCATTCGATTAATTGATTGAATCATTGATTCATTATTGACTGTTTCTGGGCACGATAACTACTAGAGTCATTAGTGTAAGTGAAATGCATGTTATATCCCGCGAGGTGATCCTCCCCCGCTTGAACATGACATCTGGCTTGGACCTAGACGCTGACTTGCGGAATTTCCTTGTCCAGGTATCTCCACTAGCGCAGCACTGCCCCACCAAGGACAAGGTTTCTAAGCATTCGATTGGTCTCTCGACATATCATTCCAGATGCAATGAACATTGCACGAACAGTGCTCAATGCACATTGCAATGTTATTGTACATGCAAAGAGAAATGTTTGTCTAAGGGGAGAAAAGTAGACAAAGATTTATTTATTTATCATCAAAAGAAATACAAATAGTATGGGATATGTAGAGGATAAATATCATCTGTGCACGTTGTCTTAAGCTTCGTCTTTTTATTATACAGATGATGAATGAAGGTATGAACATCGTTAGCAACACTGGAAACCATCTGTAATCATTCATCTCTTATTCACTCACCCTCATGTTCGCCCTAAAACCCTTCATAGTGTACCGTCGTGATCACGTGGTCAGGGAGGAAGAGGGCAAAGGCGTGAGCCGCCTACTTTGTCTCCTCTCGGAAGGAAGTCATTTAGTGGTCCATCATTTACTTTGGCGAGACATTCCTATTTTTTTCCTACTTAAGGTCGCTTTTCGACTGCTATGGACATATAGCGACCACTGTAATTTATCATGGGTTTTATAACTTTGGGGTAACGGTACTGCTACAGGCTTACGGACACACACAAATATCCATGACCGGGGCGAGATTTGAACCCGCGATCCTTCCAAGGCAGCCACAGCCTTCCAGCCTTAGCGACCTCGGCTATTCAGGCCGCCCGTATTAATACTTTGTACACAAAATACTTATAAAAGAGAGGGGACGCATTTGCATTACGTTTAAGGTAACGATCCTTACTATCCTTTCCTGAGGAATCCCGATCAGAGTTCAACATCGCAGGTAATTTTATGCGGAAATGACCTGATTAGAGCGAACCTGAGACCCTCGACATCATTTTGACTTTGTGACTCGTTCACAATAAATCATAGCGGGCGTCAGTGCCAACTGCAGACAATTAGTATCGACATTTCGTTTTTGAATCATTTTTTCTAAATTCTTTGCATAGAAATGCCTACGTTTTCATCTTTTTAACCTCAAAAACTAAATTCAATCTAAAACTAACGAAAACCTGTATGTGGCGTTATTGTTCTCTCCTTGCAAATCTCTTTACTCCGGGAAGAAAATACAAGTATATTTTTGTGTAGTTTGAAAAATTGGTTTGTATGATTTAGGCAGTGTTGTTTGAACTGGTAAAGAGTCGCACCACTTCAGTATTTATCATGTCATCTTTGCACCACATTATCAGAATACTACCACATGGCAGCTTCGGTGGTGTTACTGTTACCATGTCGGACAGTTATACTTAAGTTCGCGCTTTCAAACCCAATCGAAGTCGCGGATTTTTAAGGGCGAAAAACTCCTTCGTAAGCCTTCTTTCGGATGATTAGATTTCTTCCGTGTAAAAGAACTTCAAGCCACCGAGCTAAATTGAAATGGCATGTTTCGTCACCTGTCCTGGTATATTCTTTCTCTGCTATTTGGCGTAAGGAGCGTAGCGAAATTTGTGTGGTCAGGTGGAAGAGCTGGCTTGATAGCGTGAGCCACACGTCATAAACTAAGGCGTATTTGATTGACTGACATTATAGGTACCAGCGAAACAATACAACGTTGAAGACAAAGGAAAAAACATTTACTACGGGGTACAATAGCGAAGGTTATGGCTGAATAAACAAAAAAGTTACGATTCGTACGCGGCGAAAAAAACAAGTAACTCAATCCACTGAGTTAATCAATCCATTTAACAATTACATCTCTTGAAATTATGAAAATTCCATTTTCTTAATTCTAAATTGGTGTTTCGAAACACTATAACAATTAAACTGAAGAAAAAGACTGATTAAATTTTCGATGGAATCGATGTTACCACTGAAAATAGAGTACTACTTTTATTTTTGCACACTGTACTTCAAACTTATAGACATTTTCATCCTTTCAGTACTGTAAGGGGGTGCAGATACATATACGGTTAATGGGATAATCATGAACTTCCTTTCTTTTAGATGCCTTCCCAAAAAGTTTGACGCCACCTTAAGGAAAATCCTTTGCTGTCAGACTACACTTGGTGTGGTTTGTCATTTTCTGTTCTTGCACTTCACCCACAACTGAAATCACCGACGTCATTATATGTCCTGAGGCATTAACTAGAAGAGGGAGAAGTATAAAATCACTGACTCGCTTGACCGGAAAATAAAACGCCCCATAAAAATGCCATATGTTCCTTTTGACCACATTTTACAGCAGGAGTAATCTGTTTGGTGAACTTCTGTGCACTAAAGTTGTCAACATTACGACAGAGAAATACTGAAATCAATGTGCACTGCATGAAGTAAATTTCTGTGGAAATTATTTAGCAATTAATAATTTGGACGAACTGAAATGCAAACTCGATATAAAATCATAAATGACAATTCTGCACAAACGGAATTGCAGATAATCGTCTAATAAGTGTCAGAGATAAAGACTTTCGAGAGATTGTGGAATCGTATTATTGACACTGGAAGTATCTCCCAGGATCTGAGAAGTCTATTGAATAACAAATGAACTCGATGAATGCGAAGGCGCAGTTAAAACGGCACGCAATTTGCCATACGTGTGCGTCGTGTGTGTTGCTTCGGAAAACATCAAAGGCCAAATTTTCCTCCTCGTATCTCCACAGGTAAGCAGCACAGAATAAAAATGATTAGCGAGATGTCTTTAGCCTCTGCTTCGCTTTGACAAGAAATTTAAGAAATACCTGTTTACGTCAAAACTACAGGTAATTCATCCTATAACGACAAGCTATGTACATTGATTGATTGATTGATTGTGCGTGGTCCGTGGCCCATTTGTGAGGCTACTGCTCCGGCATTCTTGTGATGTTGATCGGAGAAACCATACAAAACTATCGATCAGATCAGTATTCTCCTCTGGACAGCGGCTTACTCGAGCTATCTAGCTAGTGTCGAAAATTCTGCCACCGTAGGGACTCGAGCCTAGGATCTCCCAGTCAGAGGCACTAAAGTAATGTCAGTTAATGCCTTGAGCCGCAATTGCTAGGATAAGCTACGTATATTTTGCTACTGAGACCGTATGTCTATCAAATGAATAGTAACGTTTTTAAGAGATTTTTCTGTACATCTTTACTCATTAGTCCAGCACCACTGATTGATGCTGACGGGCACAATTCGGTAGTGATAAGGATATTTCGAAGTATTAGCAATGTGTTTACCGGGTGACAAAGCGTGCCAAACATTATGAATGTTTCTGAATTTACTAAAAAATTACATTCTGGATTGCTGTAATATTGAAATGCAGGATAGCCTTCGTATTTATGCAGTCTAAAGCAACTCCTTCTGGAAGAAGAAAACACGTATCATTAAATAATTCAACTGGATTGAAAGGAAATGACCAGTTTATGAAAACTGTAAGTATAGGAGTGCAACGTTCTGTACAACAATGGAAGAATAAAAAAATGTTTAGTTTCTTTTCTCGTATTTGTCTTCGCCTCTCCACAACAAGTATTCTCAAAGATAATCGTATTTCAATGCACGGCGGCTGCAACAATGCTCACTCGTATCCCTTTTGTTGCTAAATAACATTTTGAATTTCAATCTGTATTAGTTGGCGTAATATCGTTTTATTATGATTATGATAATAATTTTAATATCTTTGCATAAAAGCATTTTGCGTGATATATTGTGAACATTACCCATTCTCAATCATATATGCATTGCTTTTTAAGTACTTTGTCTCTGAGCATAGAATGTTTTCGCTAGAAAACAATTATTCATTAAGTTTAATTACTGAAATACAATTAAATGAAGAAAGAAATCTTACATTATATTTAAAAATATGTCATCTTTTTTTTTTTTTTGTTTTGTTTCCTCTTTGAATAACATATGTGTGTAATGCCTTGGTTTGTCTATACGACCCTGTTCGTGAACAAGTAAATTAATTTAAGAGTGGAAACATAATAAAATGATGTTCAATAAACTTTCTTTGGGGTCTGTGAAGTATTTCTTAATTTGTACGGCAGCAAAGGATGTTTCTGTTGTGTGTGGAACGAATCCTTGAATGACCTGCAACAATTCGGGTACCTTTTGAACAGCGGGCTGAAGTGGTTGCGGGGCTAGGGGCACTATCGACACAGCGCTCACGAGAGAGGAAAGCTCCTCTGCCACCACTGCTGCCACCGCCACCGCCGCCGCCACCGCCTCCTTCGCCGCCATCGCCATCGCATCCGCCTCCGCCTGCGTCGGGTGCGACGACCGCAGTCTCGACTGACCCACTTACAGGCGGTCTCTCTGCCCCCTCCTTCCCCGGTATCTCCCACTCTCCCCTGCCGCTTCCTCTTTTTTACCCTCTTCTCCTTCGCAGACTATGCGAAACCGATGCAGGCCCTGGCGGCAACGCCGCGCCGAGCCGTGCCGAGCCGCGCCGAGCCGCGCCGAGCCGAGCCGGGCCGAGCTGAGAAACGCTGCTCGCTGGCAAGGCGAAGCGCGGCAACGGCAGAGGCCCGCGGGAAGGGGGCGCGGTGGTGGGGGCCGAGCCCGCTCTCCTGCAGGGCGTACGGACGATGGCGTGAGCTAGCATACGGAAAGGGCATTGTGTGGAGGCAAAACCGGGAGGGTGAGTCCGGTCGATACGTCGCCGCTGGTACTTATAGCTCTCATACTTCAATGATTTGTTTCAAAGAGAAATTTCAATATTTGTACTCTACGCAGGAAGAAAATGACTCATTCAGTTAAAGTACTAGCCTACATGAGGTGATGACCAAGAAGATGTTCATGAATAAGTGAGCACGTATTGCAAATGGAAGAAGTAAAGACAATGGAAGGTAAATGAAAGTAGGATGTTTACAAAATGTAATGAATGTGAAACGCAGGATTCAGGAAGTGAACTCGGAGTACTAAGGACTCTTATCTTTCAATCCTAAAAATACCAAAACATCTTAACTCAGACACAAGAACCAGACTTCTTAATATTTTCTTTAATTTTGTAAAGATACTTTGAGGTTTCGTACCAGTAGTTCCACTTACATCATATCCTCCTGAGTCACTATGCTACCACATGGCTTTCATGACTTGTAGCGCTCGCGGCACTGCGTCTTGCCAATTCGACATTCTGCAAAATTGTCAGCTGTATCAGTTTCCCAAAGGGCAACAAAATTAGTTCACTTGTTGTTGCTCTTTGGATGTTATTTACATTTGGCGCTAAAGATACCTTCAAGTTACTATAGCTGATAAATTTCAATTCAGTATCTCGTTAGTTGCTCCAGAGATTAGTAAACTTTTAATTCAAGTTTAGCAAAATTGTAATTGGTTCTGCAATTAACCGACCAAACACGGTTCGCTCATACTTAATACTAACGAAAAACTATCATGGACCTCATTTGAAGGAACATATGAAAAGATTCGCTTCCACAATGTTGACTGATGCACGAATCCCTGGAGTATTACCTGCAGGGGAGCCCAGAGAAAAGGCTTGATGCAGTATATTCACGGGGGCCCCTTATTTCATTTTATTGTTCTTATTTCATGAAAACAAAATGTTTGTTTCATATACATTTTAAAGCTAATTGTACTTCAACTTCTTAAATATTTTTGTGTACTATTTTTAAAATTATATTTTAAACAGTGTACTCTACAATTTATTATAATTTATGATAAAGTATACACAAAACATTACATTTTATTGAGGGGTTAATGCTTGAATCTTCTGCCGAGCCTGCATTAGCGATTAGTTTCAATTAGAAGTAAATACGTTTTTATATATTTTGAATGACAATATGTTGTGTTATATGTTGTTATTTGTAAAATTCTTTTTTTTTTTACAAATCTTTGGGTGGTTAATGTTTTCACGGACGTTTTTCAGAGTGTTGACGGAAATATTCTAGTGTTGAATACGGAGTAACGTAGTTATATACAATAAAAATTGCGTGATGTTAATATTTTGTTCGTTTGGCTGTGGGAATTGTTGCTTTTAAATGAAATGGTTGCACATGTAGCAAATTGAATTTAAAAATCCCGCATTACATAATTGGTAAAAATATCATTGCGATTCTAACTCTACAAAAAGATGCCTTTTTCATATTCACCACAAAAGAAGATTTCCAGACAACTCTCATTATCATTGTCATTAGATTTTTCTAGACTGTTTGAAATTATAAGTTCACAAAACGTTAGTTCTTTCTGCTCCCATTCATCACAAAAGATTTTTCTTCATACGTGTGTATTCATTGTTCTATTTTCTTTCATACTACTTACGTAGTAAAGAGAGTTTTACGTCTGAACTATAGTATACTGAAAATAGGGAATTTTGCTGATATATTGTGTATATTGTAGTAAATTATTTCCCCTAATTCGTATTGCAGGGGCACATCCAGAGACAAATTTTGGGAGGAGAAATTAAAAGTGGTTTGGTCGAACGTGTCATTACAGATTTTGTAAAATGTCGCAAGCTACACTCAGCTCATGCAGCGATACGATTTTAGTCGTTTTAATGCTTATCCAACAATACTTTTGCTTGAAAGTTTCGTGGCAAGTTAAAATTAATAGTTATAGAAAAATGTTAGGGGGGGGATTTCCCTCGTTTCACTCCCCGTGGATCCGCGCCTCCATTGTGTGTAGTCAAAATCAACCTTTTGTGTGTCCTTGAAACCGTAAAATTGGTTTCTGTCTGCCTATTAACGTAAATATTGGCGCCTAAACTGTTCGTTGGATTTTCTCGAAAATTGATCGCTCCCGATTGATGCGGCCGCACTCGGGCTCTACGGATTTGAAACTGATATTTTCATTTTGAGGATTACATTTCCTGAAGCCTCAATGACATTTTCAAAATTTTCTGAAAAATGTCTTCAAATTTGTTCAGCAAATGTCAGATAGTGCAAAATGCGCTTATAAAAATGGCGCGAGTCCAATCTTTTCAGCTCTCTGGATTTACGGAAATTAGAAAAGTTTGAAGTTAACCCGACCTCTTCCTGCAACTTCAATATTGATTCGATCAATACAGAATCAATTCATCGGCTTTAGTGGTGTGGAGCAATCGACAGCAATCTCGACATTCTGCACATGCGCAGAACCACGAAAGTGATGCGCAATTCGAAGTGCGCATGCGCAGAGGATCGATATTGCTATGCGCTACAATGTGCTGAAGGTGGTATATTCGTGTCAGTCTTTATTCAAACACTCGACCATTTATTAACAATAGTTGCTTGTGAACGTGAATTTAAATAATTGTAAATAGTTGAAAGAGAAGTATTAAATAGTTGCTCTAGAAAAACTATGTTTACAAATGAATGTAGTATCTTTTATGATTTTTCGTTTATAAGTGGGCAATACCTAATGGAGATTGGGCTTACTTCCGCGCCCGTAATTTTCTTTCTTTCTGCATTGAATATTACATTGTCTTCCATGAAAGTGAATTATCGTCGAATAGTATGTGGATTTGTGTAGTACAAAAATGTAAGCCAGGGTGGTTTTATATCGTACCCCAAAAGATACAGTGGTAACAATAGCATGATTCAAACAGCATAACTCTTAGGTCGAGAGCCAATACTTCCGGTTGCGATGAATTTCGCTGCAGTTTTTTTATCAATTACTCCTTTAAAATGCCCGGTGAGGTATGTTATATTTAATATCATCTGATTCTTTAAAAAATTTACTACTTATTGAATAAGAGAAAAAGTACTTTCACCGTTTAACTTCTTCAATGATTTAAAAAAAACCTATGCGCGCGAATGATTTTCCATCAGAGCCTGTACCAATTTAAACGTATGTAATTCAAAAATTTGTCCAGTAAGGGTCATTTTTTTCTTACCATCATGAAGAACCGAAATTTTGGTTTCATTTAAAGTATTTTGGGTGGATACTCCACCGAGGCCGATCTAACGAGCATATTACCTTAAACTCCCTAATATCAATATACCCTTAACATTCGACTCGAAGTAAAAATGAAATAAATATGTAGCCATTACATTTAAATGCAACAGAAAGATATCTCTGTATGTACTACTTTCAAAAGATCCACATAATATAGCGTAACGTTAAACCTCATACAAATAAAATGGAGTTTATCTAGCCCAAAATACTAAGCGATCTATGTCAAAACAATGTTGTTGGTTGTTTTTTTGTTTTTGTTTTACAGAATATTAGTTTTACATTAGTTTACGGGAGCACGATGCACAAATTTTTACTATTACTTGTAATAACCTGAAAACTGGCACATAAAATAACATGTATGTGAATATTATTTACTAAAGATTATATAATATTGTATATGAACCATTAGTTGCATCAGTCCTAGGACATGGTTACAATGCTGAGGATTCAGACGACAAATATCGTGAAAAATCGCTTTGATTTTATTTATTATTTCAATCAACAGTGAAAACAATATGCGCCGTATGTTCTAGAAGTATAATCTGCGCACGTTTTCTTCAGCTCTGGAATTCCTTCCCCACCTTTTAACCATAAATAGTAGTTAGTACAATGATGAATAAAGTTCTAACAAAACAAGGTTAGTAAAAACCAGTAGCAACAGTTGAAAATAAAGATTTTCACTCCTAAGTTATAGAAAATTGTTTGCGTTTGTAAACAACGAACAGAATTGAGTTGTTAGTATTTATAAGAAAATAGTAACTCATACCCCCTGCTCTACTCCGGCCACAACTAGCAAAAGCAGAGCTCAAATAAACGTGCGCACCCTGAAGCTACATTTATGCCAGGGATATTATTTGTCAAAAAAGTCAACCAAATATTGAAGGGTGGGAATCATGAAAATTACAATTTTTTTGGATTCAGCATGATATATAAACAAGAAAAGTTTGATGTTTTTGATCGTTTTTTATCGAAATATATTTCAATTTTCTAACGATTTTAATAAATTTTAAAAATTAAAAATTCCAAGCTAAGACTGTAAACATAAAGTCTCGTCTAATATTTTTAACACTATCTACTGATGTCAATCAACAGAAAACATGCACAACAAACAATTTTCAAAGTCATATAGGGCATAAATGTGTAAAAAAAAATTAAAAATTGATTGTGAAAATATGTCATCGTCTTTTTTCTATTTTCAAAAACCAAAATACTCCTAGATACTTGTACTTTATGCCTACAAAATTTCATCCTTGGCTATTAAAAGGATTCAGAACTACGAGCAATTTTATTGCATAATTTGTGATGAAAAGTTTTTTATCTGACAAAATATTTTATTGGGAAAACAATAGGTCCATTACAATTTTTTGCTAAATTTTGAACATTTGTAATAGTAGGAATAAGCCGAAAAATTTTGAACTTTTGAAATTTTTGGAAATTCACTGCTAACGGTGAAATTTAATGGGAAATTTCTTCCACCATCTTCTCAGGGCTTCATTCAAATATATTTTAAACAAAGTCGGGGCTTCACAGAACCCCTGTCGTAGAGCTGTATTTACTGGCAATGGTGCTGAAAGGTTTCACCCTACATTTATTTGGGTCGTATTACCACAGTAAAAAACTTTAATGGCTCTAATCAATTGTAAACTTACATTTTGTTTCTCCATTGACAGCCATAGACTAGATAATGGCCACACGCAGATCTATAAACACAAAGTGCGTCTTCAAGTTATGGGCGAGAGACGTTATCGATACAGCGCCCCGCTCGAAAGCCGCTCTGTTCCTCGACATCAATGCTCACTCTTTCCTGTCGGGTTTTTAATATTTTCCTATACACTCAGCCAATGTTGCTGGAGAGTTATACCTCTATAGTTTACACGCTGTTTCCCATAGCATTTCTTCTAGATGTTAGATAAATACTGTACTGAAATTATTGGTAATTCTTCTCCCATTAAACAACTATTGTACAGTCGTGTAAGAAGGTCCAATAATAAACTGGGGCCATGCTTCGGCAATTCAATGTTTGCCAATCCCGTACCGGCTGCTTTTCCATGTTTAAATGTCTGTATTGTTTTTTCAGTCTCTCTCTGTAATATAGTCCATATTACTCGGTTCCTCGAGCTCCACGTGTTACTAAATGCGAGCCTATTTTCTATCAAAATTCCTTCGTAATATATTTTAAATTGATTTATTCTTATAGATTCTAGTACTGCATTTTTCTTTACATTTAGCCGGAGATAATAAAGTGGTAATGTGTATTATAGTAGTAGAGAGAATAATTAGTAAAAAATCGATAAATTGTGCTTTTCCGAACTTTGTAAGACGTAAATTCGTCATACGAGAATGTAGAAGATACCCAACAATGATCTTTTATCGACTGCACTCAGAGCTCGTGACTTGCCGGTGGATCGTAGATGGAAGAGAGTATGAGCATGAGCAATTGAAAGAGACGGCGCGAAGGAAAGAGACGGCTCAATGAGATGTGAGAGCGGGAGCGGGATTGGAGCAGGACTAGGTATTGTTGAAGACTGTAAAGGGAGAACGTTAATGATAATGCTGGACAATGCTAAAAACTATTATTGAATAATGTATACTGATCTACACTATTCTACATTAAGATAAATAAAGCCATTTACAAATTTTACGTTTATCCTCGACTTTTCTATTCAGTATAAGGTACAGTAATCAAGTCTATTAAGTTCGATATTGTAGCGTTAGTGACTTTTTGTTTACATAATTCTATTAGAAGCGCCTACCTTTCAGTGTTACCCAGCACTGCATTGCTCTGTACTCCTCACTTGCGCAGTAAAGCTAATGATTACCTTTTACGTTACATATTATTAACATTTTTAATCGTAATTTTTTATCTTTTTTAATGTTCAGGAATATGTTTTGTTTATGATAGATCCTGAAATAGCCACGAAATCTATTTACTAAATATTAATATTTTCAACTCTCGAACACTTCCTCTCCTGTGAAAGCCAAGTAATGTCTCAAATAACACTGCGGTTTACTTCATTTCACTCTGCTGAATCCTTGTGTGGTAAGTTGAATTTTATGGTGGCCATTCTTTATTTCTTCTTTCTAGTATACTGCGAGCATTGCCACTGCCCGTTATGAATCTGTTCCCGTCTAATCTCCTTCTCTTCCTCAGGTAGCAAGAATTTCTTTGACCTTGACGTTGGTACTGTACCATTTACTTTGGTAGACGGTCTGCTACATCCTTCCGATGTGTCCACGAGTTTTTGGCATTAATTTTCTCTTGAAGATTACTTACGTCACGTTCTCAACGAATTTTGTGATCCAATTTTGTGCCCATACGCCCAAAACCAATTGATCTCAGTCATCTCTTTTCAACACTTTGTGGTCTCATGCTGCCTTCCTGGGTCATTTTCCAATTTTCATTTCCATATAGACATGTTGGGATATTTAATAAAATTAATCAATTTCCTTACTGTCTGCCTTTTCCAGGGTATCATAATTGTTGCGTTTATTTGATGTAGTGTTTCAACTTTTTCTTGTAGCTGCGTCTACGTCACCTCTGTATGACAGATTGTATCCCAGGAAGTTTGTACACAATTTTCCTATAGAGCAAGTTCCCAGTAATTTAGTTTTAATCGGGTCCAACTCTACAAAGATATGACTTTCGAAAGAGTAGGCTTCCGCTGCGTCATGCCTTTTGATGTTAAAGAGGATATACAACTGTTATACGCGGATATATGTGATTTATATCTTTCTCTATTTAATTTTATGAACGTTCTTGACGAAAAGAGAAGTGCACTTCATGCCAATCAATGCCACATTCCCATCCCAATTGTATTTTGATCGTGTTGATGACAACATACACTCTCGAACCATTATAATCAGCTCAAGTAGTTCGTAAACATATATACCTCTTGCACCTCTTCCCGATTTTTCCTTTTTTCTGCACACAATCTGGTGGTCTAATCTAGCCTGCCCGAGGTGTATCCCAGCACGACACTCCATTGAAATCCTCTCACTGAATCGAGAAAGTGATTTTTGGGTGTTGCGCAGAGTGAGTGGTAACATAATATTTTTTTGTCATTTACGAAAATCGTTGAAACTAGAGAAACGGCAAAAATATTGCATTATGATATACGGTCACGTTTACCCGAATGACTTCAGCCCTAGGCGCTTGCTAGCAAATAGGAAGCAGTCACGAATCCGCGACTTATGGTCGAAGGCAACAAGTATACCTCAATAGCGTTTCCTATCGCCGTACCGGTGAGCTATAGCTACGCAGTGAAGGCAAGTTGTTCAATTGATCGCTAAGCCAACAGTGCAAAGAAGCGGTGGCTCCATTTCGGAATAGCTCCGAAGATCCACCTTTTTAACAAACAAAACAGATTATTAGTACATCTACTAGTGTCTAATTAAATGTGCCTGATATATAAATATTTATTATACGATGCTATAAAAAGCATGCTTCGCTATGTACACATTTTGTATTACTCTTGTGCTCTTCTTTGAAACCTAGCAATACGAAAGCAGAGGCTCGTGGCTAACTCGCTTTCCTCTACGCGTCCCCGGGTTCGATTCCCTGTCGCGGCAAGACTGTAGTGTGCGTTTTCTTTGCTATGTCCCAGTATATGTTGCTGTGTGACGATGAGAAAATTCACTTCTCAGGTTGAGAAGACCGGAATATGGCGTGGGGGTGTCTACGTGCTAACCACACGTACCCCCTTAACCCATTGCCGCGAGGCAGGGACGTCGCCGGTAGGCCTGAGCCCGTTTACGTGCTGTCGTTCCAAGTACATACGTACATACAATACGAAAGTATAAGTGGTGTTGTGCCTTATCAAGGGCAGGGAGGTTCTAGAGCTCGCCACTAAAACGTTATTTTATTGATATTTTGACGAGTTTGATTAATTAATAAATTGATATAACCAAAAATATACACGTGAAACATAATTTTATTTAAACAACGACATTCAATTTCTGTCTGTATAAATGAAAACAATAAAGACTTTGCCGCATAAATATTTTATTTTAACGACAAAACGGATTACATTTTATGCCAAATATAGACATGTATATTTTCATAATATAGTAATATGTTAAACTATATTATACTATGACTGAAAATACTACAAATAGTTCCAAAATTCATTCGTAATATTCAGTTTTCGAGTGAACAGTCCCGATTTTTAATCCACAGCCAGAGACACTGTTATAACAAACACTACAAATTTCGTCATATTTTGAACAAAAAGCACATCATAGACATTAGCAATGGTTTTCAGCTTCTAAAATATTGAAACCTGTTAAAAACAATAATTCATTGGTGAGCTAGTAACACCCTCCTTCTTGGTAATGCTAGTTTTAAAACAGTTTTAGAACTGTTTTCCCATGTTAATTTTAATTTTTTTCATTGGTCTGACTTCAGATAAATAATTATTTATCCGAATATTAATTATAATTAGCACATTTTGTCAGTAAAATTCTAGTATCCGTATTACCCCCTTCTCCTAAAACCGTGTTACATCGGATCTGCAAGCATTACAAATAATCACGTAAATAATTGTACGAATAAGGTTATTGCAGTAAGGTTACCTTTACTTCCACATAAACAGGCAGGAAGATAGCTTATTTAGTCTGGAAGTTTCTACGGTTCACTTCTACCGATTAACCAGAAAGCAACCGATGAAGAAATAGAATGCAGTCGCGGAAATCGCGGGTCGGCCTACACCCGCTGGTAATACTGGATCTTTTCTGCACACTGCAATCGAACACGTCCTGGCGAAGTTCTCAGTCTCGTTCCTTTCGTCGCTGCTCTTCGCCTTGTGGGGCCGCACTGTTGCTCACCCTGCACTCGGTCGGTTTGGGTTTGGGTGCTTGCACTGGGTTGCTGTGCAATGAATGGAAAATGCTATTGACAGTTGTTGCACCTGTTCTGCAACGAAAAGCCTCTGTAGGAGTACGGCAGTTGAGGCGGCTGATCGAAGTTACGTAAGTAATAACCCATCCCTGCCGCATGCGCGGTCGCACACTGACACACACACATACACATTGGTATGACGTCACCGTCAGGAGAAAGTGGCGGCGGCGTTGGTATCCTTATACCAATGCCCAATGCTAAAAGCAACGTAAAGCACTTGTTTCCCTATTTTATCCAGCTTTAATATTCCAAAATATGAAAACAGGTTCTCGGCCGTGGGATAACGAGCTATGACGAAAATCATCCCAGTACCGCGCAAAGTCATAATAAGGCGAGCATTCTTGAAACTTTGAATAATGATTGTTATATTGTATAATACATAGTGATAAAATATATTATTATTTATATGCATTATTATAAATATTAGCTCCATGGAAAACGTCAGTTTCTGTAAAAACTCTGGACAGGTCCCGAAGAGAAAAGTGAGTCTTGGTACATACTTCAAATTCTCAATTTGAGGAGATTGTGTTCAGCTGGAAGAAAGATTGCTGTTGTAAAATCCAAAGATCAACTAAGTATTGTACTACATACTTGCACGCCCCCTTTTCTACGTACCGTGTGATTCAATCGCAGATTCAAAATGAGGATGATAAAGTTGAAAAGGGGGCGATCCTGATTCTTAATTGTAAATAGAGACGTTTCGACACTTCGAGTGACGTTCAGTTCGACGCCGGTGAATGGCTTCTTTATAGAATGCGACAACGAAAACGTAACAGAACTAAGTTTTACATCTGAATCTATTTTGTAAAATATCTACCAGATTTACTTTTGTATGGAACACATATTTCATGATTTCCAACATTGTGAAGACGTTCTTATACAATTGCATACTTTTATTGAGTTTTAACTATCATTTAGGTTAATTAATACATTTATTTGTAACTGGTTTAAGGCGAATTAATACTTTTATTTGTAACTGGTATAAATAGAAGAC
The DNA here is from genome assembly GCA_038098605.1 of Gryllus longicercus. Lineage (NCBI taxonomy): Eukaryota > Metazoa > Arthropoda > Insecta > Orthoptera > Gryllidae > Gryllus > Gryllus longicercus. Next base: position 2,053,798 of record JAZDUA010000174.1, read on the forward strand.
AAAAAAAAATTGCTGTTATTTTTTCCATGGGTGCAGGGCCCAGGTGGTGCAGGGGCAGGAAGGGGGAGGGCCAAGGTTCACCTCCAAAGCAACACGTTTTGTAAATTTACTCAATTTAATCCATTTTGTTGTTCATGGGTTTTGGTCAAATTAAGACAGTTTATTTCAGTTTGCCGACGTCCGGAGTTTATTTTTCCATCATCAGGGCTAAATGCATTGACAACACGGTTAGAACAATATATAACACTAATTGTTAACAAGTCTATTGAGCACACACTAATAACACAAAAATATTTTTTTAAATATAAATTTAAAAAACACAATAAGGACATATCTTACTCCGGTAGAGAATACGACGCACACATTATAACACAGTTTGCAACACTTTGTGCCACGAGAACTGGCATGATCACCCATACCCTACGACTACATGATTAAGACTCAAATGGTGTTAAAAGATATGAGCCAAAACACTGCTACCAGGAAACACAAATTCCGGTACAACATAAATCAAATTATAGACTCTACAAACACTAATATACAATATCAATCTTAAGATACGTGATAAATAAGTAAGGAATTAGTACAAAGATCCATAATCCGAACTAAATTTGAAGAATGTGGTTACAATGATTATTGCTGCATTTTTTGTTACGACCTATAATATGTTAATTACTTAATACCAAAATCAATCAGAAATCTATTGCACATGTATTAACTTCATAAAAAATAGCAATTAATTCTCATGCAATTATGCGTGATCGTACCATGAAACATTAGACTAATTTACATAATTGGTCACTCCATAATTTATATAACATGAAACTTATACTGAACTCATATGTAAAAAACAGTATAACACACACACACACATATATATAGATATATATATATATAAGATTCTGCTATAGATATATATATATATATATATAAGATTCTGCTTGACTAAGCAACTGAATTAACGTAATAAATGATAGGATACGATCACAATGAATTTACGTGCATTGTATCATGAAACATTTGACTAATTTACATTATGGGTCACTACATAATTTACACAACAAGAAACTGAAATAAAATGTCTTATTTTGACAAAAACCCATGAACAACAAAATGGATTATACAACAGATGGTCGTGAAATACAGTGTATTTACTCAATTTATTCAATATAATTACCATGTATAGATCCCATCACATCCAAAGCATTATTTCCATTAAGAATATACTTCTACACTTCTTCTATTTCATACACACAGTTAAAACATTACTATTCAAAACTTTTTACGGGGATCCGAGCTGCAATTGCCTTCCTCCTCCACCCAACGAGTACATTCTGGTTTCACCACTACCTTCATCGCCGATTGATGACTTGAAACCAATTTTTCCTCATATTACAAATGGCCGAGAGTTGCATTAATGTTCTATTAATATTTATGATTCAAGTAATAAATTATGTATTATTGAGATGCATAAACAATGATTAGACCTCTTTTTGTCAGCCTCAAATCTGTGATGTAATCCTGGAGAAGGCTATGTAACTCCAGTGTACCTGCGGGGATTCGTTTGAATGTAGTGTGATCCTTCGACGCATTTTGACGCAAAAAAAACAACTCTTTTTCTTTTTTGCAACTGTATTTGTAAACACCGTTATATTCATACCCTTAAACACATCCAAAAATTGCAAGAAATATTTTGTATAAAATCTGTACAATATTTCAATAAGGGTATGGAATGGCAGTATGTTGTAATGTCCAAGTAAAATATTTCATCAACAATATTATGGAAAAAGTAGTGAAAGAATACCAGAATTGCAAGGTCTTCGATTACATACTTCTCTGTGTGTTTCGTTCGAAATCAGCGGGAAGAGCTGCGCCAGCGGACCCCGTTGCAGCCTGTTGTGCCCTGGGAGGCTTAAAGAAAGTATTTGCCTATTGTTATCGGAGTAAGATTGCAAAAATGTTTTTAAATGATATCGTGAAGGACTTTTATTTGCATCTACTTGCCGTTGGTGGATGTGCAGAGGTATTTGATCGTAATCTACTTTCTATGAACAATCGTATTGCTCGGTGTAAAGTTCGTGATTGAAATTGATCGCAGAAAAGGAGAATAATGGAAGTTTGAATTAGAAAATCGATTACAGATATTTCAGCTACTTAAAGAACAACTCTAGGACATCTGGTATCTATTTCGTTTCCAGTGTACTTTGTAAACTAAACGCAGACTTCCGCAGACCTTATTCTTTACGTTAAAAAGCAAAACAAAACGAACCGGAAAAAGAAGAGCAATAACAGTGTACGATATTATATGCATCTAATGAAACTTTAAGTTATATGCATGTTATATGCCTTAGTTTAGATGCATATAAGGTTAAGTGTGTGTAATTTCTACGGTAAGAGACTTATTTTTACGATTAAGTGTAAGTATTACGAGAATATTACGGGAGTATTAGGAACATAGCGTGCATTCTCCTCAAGAAATGTAATGTCTTCACAATGTAATCATCAGTATTGTAAAATAGCACCGGAATATCTTATTCCATTTAACAATGTTTGAGCAAACATGAACAGATATTCTATTCTGCTCTTGTTAAAATCTTCAACAGTAATATTTGTTCCAGAATTATGTATCCAATTAAGAAAAAGATGGCTGAAAAATCTGCAATTTTTGTTTCTCGTAATAAAGTATAATCGATTTTAAACAACCAAACAAAATATGTCTATCGGAATATAATATTGGAATTTTTAGATAACTAAATATGTTTATGGAAAGAGTTATTGCTTGTGGTGGCCCAGATCTAATCCTATTCTGGTCTCTCGGAGAGTGGTCTCCTAAAGCAAGAGAACCATAGAACGTAGTTAGTAAAACAATATATCGCATTGAAAATTATAATTTGCATTGATTTTAACCAAAAACGTATTGTGTTACAATTTTAAAATATGTAATACTTTTTTTAATTCGTCTGAAGATTATATACGAAAAGAAGAAAATGAGTGGAAATTTCAGGATAAGCCAATTAAAAAATATGCAATCAATAGGCATAGTGAGACAAGCATGTTTGTGGATGCTGAACAAAACCGGGAACTGAAGATATCGTTATCACGAGGTGCATGAGGAACGCACGTCTCCTTAGGTCGTCGTCAAAAAGAAAACACAATTTCATGGAAAAACTTTATTCTACAAATTTTACACTATTTTTCCACCAAAATTGAGACATTTGTCACAGCGTGTAATGAACATTTGTATATCTGTGTAGTATGACTGCAGCCTGGGATAGATACCAGTGTTTGACAGCCACCTGCAACACTGCGTTACTGTGATGCGCGCAATAGTGACTGGTCAGGAATTTCATGGGGTGTAAGGCAAGATGCAAACAGTTGGGGAAGGGAGGAGATCCGACCTGAAGGATGGATGATCGAATAATCGGCTACACACCGCTCTGCTCACAACAGATCTGCAGCAGTTTCTCTGGAAGGTGTTTCAACATCCACCTACAGTCCCTATGTATTCATTTTACCAATACAATATTAAGAGATCTTTCTAATATTTTACTTGAATATTGGCGTCCCATGACGATTCGCCACTGCGTTTTTTGTTGTTGGCGAAGATGCATTCGCTGCTTGTCAGCAAGAACGAAAGTTTTGGAATGCTCTCGGTGTTCTTCAAAATAGAACAATTTTCTGTTTTTACTTCCTTGAATGCCAGTAGTTGCTGAATTCAGAGTCAGTTCATAATTTAGAGTCAGTACCTGCTATTCACATGCGCCTGTGGTACTAAACTAGTGACCTGCAGCAGCAAAAACGCTGTTAAACAAAATCTCACAAAATGGTTTTACAAAAACTAGCACGCGCACTGCTCAGGAGTAACACATAAAATACTCCGAAATAACACTGCAAATAAATTGAAGATGTTTGAAAAAGGGTCTTCAGGAATACTGCAATAACATAGTACTGCATATATGGATATATAGTTCAGCATTTCTTTACATACTAAGATTATTGCACATTTTATGCACATTTGAGATTTATTATTAGGATTTTCATAAATACTAATGAAATCGGGCAATGATAAGAATTAAGATTGTTTAAATCAATGTTGTTATAAAGTATTTGTATTTTTTTAATTAATCTTTTCATTATGTTTGAAATCATACCCAACTTTATTATTATAAAAAATAAAACATTAGGGCCAAGCAAACGTGATTTTTTTTTCTTCCAATTTTACTTCATATTAAAAATTGTAGTATAAGTCTGTCTGTAATAAATGTCATTAACAACTTCTGAATCAGAGATCACGAAGTCAATAAGATTTTCGTCCAGTTCCCCTACCAACTGCGATAGCTCAGCGGTAACACTTGCCTCTGTAGCGTCGTCGACCAGAAAGACCTAACTTGGAGTCCCGACGGTGAATTTTCGCCACTAGCTACACAGCTAGGTCGGTTTAGGCGCTGTCTGGAGAATGCTGGTCGGTACTTTTCGGTATCGATGCCAGGCGAATGCAGACGCAGTTCTCCCGCAAAGTGACCGCTGCCCGCTTCATCCTTGATGACCCTTTCCTCATCCTTGCCCCTCCCGTCTCTTAATGCACACACTCACACAAAATACGCACTTATCTACCACACGTGCTGGGAACTTAGAGCTCATCGTGGTTGGGGCGGCGTCCCACTGGGGGCGATACCTGGAGGTGAATCCCTCACGGCTATACATAGGTCGGCGATGGATATCACGGGAGGCACATCGCCACCTCTCAGAACATAACTCGCTCACCGTCACGCTAATGACGTTAGTAGTTGCCGCGCCTGGGATCAGTACTCACTCCACTTCCCATTACCTAGAGAGCAAATGCTTTGATGGGGCGTCGCCTTGCTTCTGGACTTTTAAAAGTAACTTTTATTCCGGTAATTCTCTATTTACTCTTTGCGAAATTCTTTTTTCTTTCTTTCTTACCGGTTTTCCGCATAAATAAGATTTGAGAAGTGGCCAATTTCAATGTTTTTCTTTACATTTTTTTCAATATTTAATGTTTTCCTAGCGGTTATGCATTGGAAACATAGACATACAGCACTTATAGTAACTGTTGACAGTATTCCATGTATATTAGTGGAACTCTGGTGACACAATAAGGAAGCGGGCATCAGCAGCAACATGAAAAGGCCGTTCGCAGTAATACGTTTTAGTCAACGAAGGAATTCCCGGCACGACAAAATTGAAATGATTAAAACAGCCATGAGGGACATCTTCAAATAACGAACAATACATTCTAGATACATTTTAACAGTTTATTTATTTTTACTTTCTCGTATACTCCGCACAAAGAAATGTTTGTATTGCTGCTGTTCTCCCACCCCTTTCCGTGCGATGTGCTGCTATTTTGAGGTAAAACATTTTTCATGTGCCTTATACCCAAGTGGATTCTTCTTTCTTATATACTAGTAAATTACATTCTCGCATTCAAAAATTCACGTTGTGTGGGTCATTGATACAAAATAAGTTGTGTTTTTTTCCACAAAATGTCTGTCTGTCCCTCTTTGGACAACACTAGCAGCTAAACTTAACACAAGATTTCCCCCAAAATGGAAATTGCTCGATTGATCTGACTGATGTTGTGGTCTCACCAATTTGAAACTGATCATTTCATTTTGGGGGGGGCACTTTACATGTAACTCCTAGGACATTTTCAAAATTTTCTCAAAAATGGTCCCAAATTTGGTCCTTCAATTTTTTGCTAGAATAGAGTAGTGCGCGTATGAAAATGATGCAGTTTCTACATACGGATAATATCTGATCTCCAAAATTAGGTTTTTAAATAACGTCATGTATATTTGGTTGAAATATGAATAGTTTTCTAATATTTTTTTATTTACAAAAATGTAAATAAGGGTTTCTCTAAAATGTTTTCTTTATTTTTGACTGAAATAGTTAAACATTAATAATGTGACACCGATCTGATTTTCATTAAAACGCCTGAAATATCGAGAATTGCGAAATTTGTTTCGAACGTATTCTACACCTTGAATATTGAAGACAGATATTTTTTATTTATGCCCCTTATTCCTTAATATTAGATATTGAAATTATTTCACATACATTTTTTTAAATATTAGTAGTTTTATCTCGTAAGTTCAACTTATATCGTGAGAATGTTACAATGAGAATTAGTAACGTCATTTTCAAATCGGAAGATTCCATAGCTTTGGGGAATGATCCTTTGCCTCCTGAACCGTGCCGTTTATTGTTTGAGGGCATTAAAGTTAGAAGGAATAATATTTTTGTGAGTAATTACCTGATTTAATCAATCTATTTTTATATTATGAATTAACGTTAAAAATAATATAAACTTCGATACTACATCATATACTAATAATGACGTCCTAATCATTAGTAATAATTCAATACTCATAAAAATAGACATGAAAGAATAGATTTAAGCGAAAATAATGGTGTGTAATCAGTGGTACCACTCAACATCACAATGTTTCATACAAAACGAATTGAATATGTTGATTTTTAAACGTTTTATTCAAATCGAAAGAAATGATTTTCATTTTTACAAGGTTCCAGATATTCATTACTAATTCCTCCCGTTCAGTTCGAAAAAATCGCCGAAGGCACAGGGCGTGAATCGAGCTGGCACCAAGGGTGGCCTACGTTTTCTGTCGGAATGCGATGGGAGCTTACCGCCCCCTCGCGCTCAACGTCGTGTCATTGGGCCATCGCCCGTCCTCGTGACGTCATGGCTGGCATCGGCTGACTCCGACGGCACTCGGTCGATCCCGTTGAGCAGCGGCGGTGGGCCGTTGAACCTGGAAGTGGATTTTCCAAGCTTCCGCATGTGGCCGCGCGACAGCGCTAGTGCGGGCGTGTTTGCTGGCGCACGGCGGGGCGCGGTGCGGCGCGGCGCGGCGTGGCGGGGTGGGAGGGCGCGGGGCAGCGCGGGGCGGCGCGGGGCCGAGCAGGGTGGGGAGAGGAGGGGCGGGGCGGCGCGGCGCGGACGGTGAGAGAGAGGCCACGCGAGAGAGACGGCGCACCCAGGCCACTGACACCGGCGCCGCCGAGCTATACTGTCGTAATACGGTGAGAGGAGTGTTTCGCAGCGCCTAGGAGCGCTGGTCGTGGGACAGGCCCCGGGTTCGCGCTTGCGGTGTGCAACGGTTCGCTTTCCGCGCGCTGTGTGATCCACGCCTTGCTGGACACCGCGGCAAGTTGTTCGTGTGGCGCCTCTGCTCTTCTGCGAGTGGATATGCGTGCGGTTAGTTCGTTTCTTTTTCCTTCGTCGGGGACGGCTGCTTCGTCGCGTTGCTGCTGACTACATCCAAAGGGCATTGTCTCGTGAAAAGTGGCAAGTAGTCTACCGGCGAACGGAAGATCTACAGAAGTGTTTGACGTATGAATATTTTTAGACTAAATCATCAACGACCGTGGTTTATCGTTTTTCTTACACAAAGCAAATCCTGTAGGACTTAAGAAGTCCCTGCCTAAATGCTTCTTAGCTGTTGACTGCTATATGAAAACAAAGTTTTGTCGCCGTACAGTGATATCTTTTAGAATTTGTTAAACATCCTGTCACACATATTTCTTCGCATAGTTTCCTCGTATTATATATTGTAATATCTTAGTATGGCTATTTTTGTTTCGCTGCTACTTCTACTGAAAACTGAATAAGTGGAGTTTGTGTAAGATCCTCCTCCTGTCGGAAGGTAGGTGTTTGAGCTGCAAGGCAATTCACTGATATGCGTGGTAGACTCAGCTTCCCACCAACCTGTATTAAAGATGCTACTCCAGCCCATTATGCCGCGTTTTATTCCTTTTTGTGTACAGCAACTCTAATATCACAACTCGGTTGAGCAAATTAACGCGCTTGAGACGTTAGTAACACTTCGGAGTGTGCGTTACAAAATTTAAATTAGGATATTGACTCGATACTTGTTGAATCACCAGAACGTGCCATTGAATATTGGAAGTGTCTTTGAGTATCTCATTTTAATGCATTGTTGTGGAAATATTAAACAATTGTTTACCCGGAATCGTTGTTCAGTCATTCACGTTTGTAACGTAGTGTCTTAAGAGTATACGTGGAATTTTTCATCATTATTACAATATTTATCATTTAGAAATTGTTTTTAATCATAAAGCTGTGATTCGACGTGTTCACTTCAGATCGACTTAATACATGTACAAGTTGTAAAATATTTACGATGAGAAAAGTTAGTTAATTACTCGTTCTACTTTGAAATAACTGAGTAATGGTACTCGTCTGGTGCTCAAATTATTTTAATAAGTTTCTTAGAGATATCTCCTTCATTAATAATTTCCAACAATAATATGGATAAGATGGAAATAAAATTTCTTTTGATATACATCTAAATATTATTTTCTTCGCAAATGGAACATTTACAAATCTGAAATTTAGGTTCGCTGGCAGGTTTTTGTTTTGTTTTGTTTTTGTTTTTTGTTTTTCGTTTTCAAATACATGGTCATGGATTTAAATTAAATGATTTTATTTTGCGAGCTAATTACTAACAATGTATCTTTTTCTTCAAAAGCCAGTGGTTTAGAAAAACAAAAACTTGGAAAATCACCTTATCCTTTTAAACAAGTTAACCAATGGCTCCACAAAAAAGAATCATAATGATTATTTATGAAGTTGAATAGTGCGATGTATGTTCATGCCTGCGTCCTACTGACAGCACATTCAGCACGCGCATTACATGCCGCTTTTTCACTATTTGCCCGCATCGACTCCTTCACCTCCCAAGTTTCTGGATAGATGTGCAACAGTTGTCCCTTTGGTGTAGCCATTTACGGTAGTGAATCACCTTAAGAGAGCTGCTACTCGTACACCGTAACACATGCACGTGTGTATGACTTGATCTGCAAACATAAAGTGAATTCCCACAATCTCGCGTCATGATGGGAATACGTATACTTTACCAGGTGTCTGATGGAAATTAGTCGCCTATCAAAAATAAATTAAAATAAAATCAACATCTATCCAGATGTCTGATGAAAACTGTTTTTGTAATATATTTAGAGTGAGTTGTCTGGTACATTGTTGGAAATAGGGTGTGTAGAAATACTAAACCAAATATTATTACATTGTTATTTTATGGGGACTTGATTATAGATATTGTGTACATAAACTGCTCATCATAATTTCAAAATTATGATTTCGTATTAATTTGCGGCTACTTTTCAGTGTCAATCACATGGGATTTACATATTCGGTAAAAAATGGGATACTATTCTATCCTTTGGAGTCAAATGCTATACCTAAGAGAACATTTTCAATATTTTGATTTCTCCAAGAAATTCAGTAAACGCATTGATCCTCTACACTGAACTGTGGAACATGAACGTGCCTACATATTATAATGAAATAATATGATTAATATTGTCGTAATTGTGAGAACTCCCCATTCCTCCCGTCTCCCGTATATTTCCTTACGCTATTTTTAAAATATATATTGGGAGTCTGCAGAAAAGTAAATAGCAATTCCTTCAGAAATAATATTGGAGCTAAAATCATTGTCATCGCTATCATACCAGAGGAATATTGTGTGTTGTCCCAGTTGCATTACGTATGCATACGCATGTCTCAAGTACCAACATTGCCTTCTGCAATTTGTCTAGAATTTATTTTTTTTATACTGCCTTCTGATATGTTTCTATTAAACAAAATTTTCCACTTAATTGCTAGTCTAGTTAATTCCCTTTGGCTCATTGTTAAGGGTTATGGTTAGATAACAAAGGTGAAATTGACAACAATAGTAATCGCTAAACGTTTTTCTGTGTAAACAATCCTATTTTAAGGTCTGAAAAGTCGTTATTTTATCGATCTTATGTTTTTTTTAATTGGTGGAAAAAATTATAAAATTACTGTATCAATTTTCAATTTACCTTTTTATCGTAATTTGTACTCTCAAAACATTTTTTGTGAAAATCATTTTTTTCTCATAATCTCAAACAAATACATCTTCTTGCAGGCGGGTGCATTTTGGCTCCAAATTTCCTTTCCAAAAATTTTCTTTAAATTCATAGACATTGGGGCACCATGTTAAGTATAAAGAAATGTTATACCAAACATTTTGGAGACATTTTCGCGACAACTATAAGAAATGTTCGTTGTTAGTATCTAATTCTCTATAAAATGTGAATCTGTGTAGAGTAAAACGAGCATGAAGAAAAAAATAATCTTTACACCAACAGAGCTTAAAAAAGTAAACGTTTAATGAAAGCTGATGGCACGCGGAGACCTGCGTTGCAGTTGAGTGAATTATTATTACGCGGCGATGTGAAATTCTGCCCTTGTTTAACGAGACACTGCATTACAATTCAAGTAGAATATTTGAACCTATTTCAGCTATGCTGTATTTTCACAGAAAACATTCATTGAGAAAATTGTAGATTATGATCAGTGTGAGTGCCATATGCACCAATTAATTCTAACTACTATCTGGGCTTACTTCCCAGTGGCAGTGCATCTGCTTTATCATTCGAAGCATTGATTCGTAAAACGCTCGCTTAGTGAGATAACGGGCCAGATTCTAGTCAGTACTATTATAATCTACACATTTAAAAATAGTCTATAATTCCATTAATGTTTCATTTGCAAGACAAATGGGATGTCCTTGATGTATCAATTATTGTCAGGGATGACATATCAGCAGTTGGCTGTAGTATACACTGCCGTTGATAGACTTCGATGTGGAGTTCTCGTGAGGAATCTGCACTCGACCGACGTCAGAGGAGGAAGACGGCTACAGTGAATGCCATCTCAAAACCATCGGCTTCCTAGCTTTTCGTCAGACAGCTTCGGCACAAAAACGTTCACATTTCATGTAAAAAACAACAACAAATCGATAATGATACGATTATTAACGCAAGCCCATCAAATGCCTGGGCATTACCAATGCCTTGCTCGCATTGGGTTGCTCGATATTTTTTAAAAGCAATAATGCGCGCAATTGCTCTATTCCCCGATTTCTCTACGTCTGGTGGGTTGAGAAGGAGCTCTGTTATCCCATCGGGAGCTTCGATTTAAGGAATTTGGATGGGGAACACTGCGCGTGCGCAATACCCTCCTTCTCGTGCGTCTCCCTGCGCTTTAACGTTCGTCGAGTGCTCAGAGGTTGCGAGCGAAGTCTCCACAGCGGTCTGTACAGCTAATACTACCAGCCCTGGGGTAGAGAGGCCTGTGATTAGCCATATGTAAACTACCCTTCCCTACGTGCAAAATGATGGCCTGATTATGGACTCTGGGACAGGCATCAGCCGCGCGCGACCCGTGCCAAGCCTAATCGCGAATGTAGACTAGATTCCTCGCTAAAATACTTCTTACTTTAACTTACTTTCGAACATTTTCAGAAGTTGCTTTCAAAACTGTAGCTGGAGGGAAAAACTGGTTATTCAACCTGCAGGATGATATTTATCTACTGAAAGAAACCCCGACGGTGTACTAGGAAAGTGACACATCTCATATATTATCACTTTGCAGGAGAACGGTTTTCTTCTAAGCATAGTAGTTTATTTCACGACCAATTTATGTGTTTTACTTCTTATACTGGCTGTTTTGTAAACTACCTTTGTGTTTTTTCTATTAAAATAACTATTTTGGAAATGTATTTTTTCCCTTGATTGAAATAAAACATGATTTCTGATGCGTGTCATTTAACTGCGCACTTTACCTACTGTACGGCAGAATCCTTTCGAGGACTCCTGGGAAGAGATCTGTGCCGGTAATCATTGTAAATAATTTCTGACAATTTCGTTTTTTTCGATGTGCTTTAGCTTATTCCTGTATTTTTTTATTAAAATATGGTGGAAATTCATGAAATGAAATCCAGAGGGCGTGCGCATGGGGAGGCAGTAGGCCGTATCCTCGGAGTTGAAAGGGGTCCCATGGGCTAATGTAATAAGAGATTTCATATCCGTAAATGTTTTCGATCTCTTATAAAAATTACATGTAGAATGGAAACATAATTTCTCATTTTGAATGTAATTAGTAGTTTCAATTATTTATACATCACTTTTCAGACACTGTTCCTTAAAATTGTATGTAAACGTTTCTAATTTACAAAATTTAAGCATTAACATTGTTTGAAAATTCAAGAGAATAAGCAGAAGTAATGTCGTAATTTCAGTTCCTAAAAAAAAAAAAACAGATATGTCACATTGCGCGCATTTACCAATAAATAATTGGATAAACTGTAAGAAATTATATTAAATGTATTATACATAAAATATGGAAGAAAATATGTGTAAAATTCTAAACTTTTCAATTTTGGAAATTATACATTGTTTTCCCTGGAATGTAACAGCGGCATTCGGGGCAAAATACTGAAAAAACTTTCTAATCTACCCCTCAAAGATGGCCAATTCTGACTCGATTCCATATAGCCCAGAAAAGTGCACCAAAAAATCCAAAATCTGCTAGGAAGAGCTAAAAGCAGTCAAAAATTCAATTAAAGAATGAAAATAAAATGTAATGAAAAAATGGGCCGAGAAATTGACTTCCCTCTCCTCCCGTCTTCTTGTAGGGTGCGGGCGTCTATGTTAAATAGAGAATACGAATTGTGAAAACAATGAACGGCGCATGAGTGGGTGTTCATAAACAACCCTAATGACAGGCATATTCACACACAGTCATGGAACAAATGTAGAAGAATAGTATTCTTTATCAAGACCTCAAATACATTAATTTCGGTACGAATATTGAAAATAGAAGTGAAATAGTATTTAAGGAAATACTTTTCAAGTTATTATTTAACAATTAAACATTCCGAATTTCTGTGATGGAAATGTACAGAAGTACGAGTTTGGAGATTTCTTACTTTCTCGTTAAATCAGAATTATACCAAGCGCAACAAATTGAATGGGAAGCACATTACCACGCAATAATGACTTCACTCAACTGAAGTCCACTTTCTCGTATGCCATTCACCTTCATTAAACGTTTATTTGTGTTAGGCTCTGGTAGTGTAAAGTTTTGCAGAAGTTCCGGCATTCATCTAATGCACACTTCGCTCAATTAGAAATAGAAAATGAAATAAATGTTGGCATATGGTGAACGTGATCCTCGGAAGAATTGCGCTGTCGGAGGCCCGCATAGTCGATCGCAGCTCGGGCATTCGTCTGGAAACTGAGGGAAACCACGGAAACTCTCGCAGCAGTCGGCCTAAGAATTCGATTCCGGCAGATGCCTTAAACTCACCGATGTTAAAAACACCTGGCCAATTTCTTTCACCGGACGGGAACAGAACCCGCGACCTCCCGATCACCGGTACGCTCGAGCCGTAAGCTGTTGCCGTACACTAACTGCACCCTGGCGCCGCTTTGGTGCGAATGGAAGTTAATAATAGTAATAACAATATTGATAATAGTAATTTTACACTGGCTATAGTTTTGCGCAAAAAACTGGAGATACAATGCGCAATCTGTGGATGTGACGTATTTGAGTACCTCATTGGATAAACATCACTGAATTCATAACTGATGATTCTTTGTTTTTAATTTTATTAATTGCGCTGTGGGAATTGCAACACTTTCCAGTGTCCTACAACAGGAAACGTGTTGAACAAAACCACACTAATGGTTTTCCTTAAGTCACACGCACGCACACATGCACACACACGCACGCACACACGCATGCACACACGCATGCACACACGCACGCACACCCTGCTCAAGAATAGTAAAAAAACACTTGTATAACACAGCAATAAATTAAATATTTGAACAAAAAGTCTTCACGAATACCACCATAACGTTGCGTATATGCGCTACGGTGACTAAATTCTACGTGTATCCATGCATATTTACATCAGAAAATATTTATGGGAATTATGTTCCTTACAATTTCGCCTATTGCGTTAAAAAATGTTATATTCGTCCACTAGAGTAATTGAATGCTGGTAAATAAACCTGAATGAATTTTTCTAATAAACGTTGAGTAATAATGATTAAATGATCTAGTCGTTGGGAGAGAAGTCGAATGATTATTTCAGCTGACTGACTTAGTGACTATGATGTGGATATGATCTTGTGGATCCATTACTTTAGTGAAACAATAAACTTCGCTTTGGCCAGATGTGTCTATTAATGCTATGCAGTGCCGGTGCTAGGCATGGGCAGGCTGGACGATCGCCCGTGGCCCCGCAAGTCAAGGGCCCGATGATGGGACAGGTGGGAAAACTAGTAAAAAATTGAGAAGGAAATTAGAACTGGGGAACATCGTTATCGTAATTTGATAAGTCGCATTACTGTAGTCTGATATTTCATAAACATTTCAATTAATATTTTACCTTAAATAGTTGATTATTGTCACGAATTAGGACTCCATGAAATAAATCAAACAACTCTATCATTAAAATAGGATCTAAAGAAATTCTTATTTACTATTTCATGTATTTAACCAGTAATTTTATTAAACATTAACAAAACTCAGTAACCTTTTTTACCGTTTTAAGCTCACCATGGAAATTGTATTATTTGGTAATTAAACACTTTTTCTTAAATCTATTTAAAATGTAATTCCATAAACGTTTCTGTACAGCTTAAACGATGTACTTTTTGTTATTTGTTGAAATAAAATAACTCGCACACTTTCTTAATACAACTTTCACATTTTTATTTTTTTCGGGGGGAGAGTCCACGTTTCAACCCGGGGCAACGTTTGGGCCCGGGACAAAATTGCCTAGCTCGGGCACTGATGATATGTTTACATTTTGTCTATTAATAGATAGACCTCTTCACAACTAAACAAATACAGTTCAGTACAACGAGTACTTCATTTAAAAATAACTTACTAATTGTAATAATGTGCTTAGCTCTATATGTTTTAGCTCTGAAGAGGAATGTATTAATAGGTGAAGCATATGATTAATAAATTTATCTAAGAAAGGCTAAGTATAGTATTTCACTAGGGAAATGAATCCACAACGTCATATCCACATATTGTCAACAATTCAAAGAGAAGAATGACCTTTACAACTGAAAACATAACAATCCAGAAACGCCTGTCTGAAAATTCTCTGGGTCCGTTAACTGCTCGTTAAACCATGCTAAAGCGTACTAAAATGTCTCTGCAATTTCTCTCGCGCTATTCCCTGCAATTTGTGGTGTACGATTTCATAGGGCAACATTTCCTATCAGCCAAATTCAGTGTTCCTAACTTAGGCAAAGGCACAGTCGCGGAATAACGATTAGCGCGGCGGTCATTCACCGCTTAACATAACGTGTCGTCATCAATACGTCATCCGTTGCGACAGCTTCTGCCCCCTCCCCCTTCCCCCCTCTTACCCCGCGCAGGTCCTGGCCCCCACTCCGTGCGCCGCCGTTCGATTGCTGCAGAACTGTGACCGAGCGAGGCGGGTTTTTTGTTTCCTTCTGCGCTAAAACCACGAAGAGGAATTTTGTAGTGCCAAGGAGGTCAACGCTCGCCTCAATACGGACGTACTACAGATGTTCTGATAAGCACCACTAGTAGGAACTACGCATTAGATAAAAACGTATGGTACTTCTTTTCAGATAAGAGGTACCAAATAGTGTCGGATGAAACATACGAAGAACAAACACGAGAAACAAGGCAAATCAATTTTTTCTCAGCGCTGAACAAGTTTATAAAAAGTGACCTTCGAATAAGAGAAGTAAATATCTTTGAACATTATCCTTCACCAAAAATAAATACATTACTGTAAATTAATTTTTCGGCATACACGGAGAAAAAATATAGTTATCATGTTCAGCAACAAAAGATTTTAATTACTTTCCAACTTTAAACAATGGAGTATTGCTGCATTGAAAGTCTTTTAAGGGGAAGTCACTCTTTGACTTTCTATCGATCGCATTAATCTTTTAGACTCTTACGTCGTAGGGACTATTAAATACACACCACCCTCGATTTTCTTTTAGCGAGCGAATCGAATATTCGAAGCAAGATTTCTGGATATGTAATTAAGGGTAATCCAACAGATCTTAACAATTTTGTGTTCCATTTAATGTGTACAAAAGCTTTTTATGGAGAAAGAAATCTGTGTGAAACGATTTGAGGTCGCGTTTCTTTGACATGTGTCCATTCATTTATTTTTTATTTATCGCAAGTACATGGCCACATCAGTCGTGTATGTTCAAAACGAACTGTTTTTACACTTTTCAGTACCTTAAGTCACATTCATAAATGCGTTTATAAAATACCACACGAGCAGCAAAAACATTCCAAACAATTACAGTTTACACCCAATTTGAATAGGTAATAAAGGTTTTTTTAATTTTTTTATAAATGAACTTTTATTATTAAAACTGATTTTAAAAATTGTAAACCGTCGCCTAAATGTAAAAGCGCAGCTGAAAGTAAAAAAATAATTTTGAACTCAGAACGTTGGTTCAATTTTCAATTCACCAGACGTTTCGCCGTTAAAAACTTGTGTAAAATTTTGTTATACTCAGATTTAAACGTAGTGTCTCTTCAAGGACACGAGCTGGGAGAGGATACAAGTCATCCAATCGGGAACTTCAGTACCAAAACTTTCAGTTGTAACGAAGCCACCGATTGGATGAGTGTGTCCCCTTCTCCTTCCAGCACGTGACCTTGAAGGGATACATTTAAATTGGAGTATAAATAAATCCATTAGTGACCCAGACTGAAAGGATGTTAAAACCGTTTTTTTTAATTTAAGATCGGCTTTATATTTTGTTTTAATTTTTATACTTAAACTTTATTTTTAACTTTTTCAGAGATATTGGTGGAAAAATAAATATTTATCATTTTGCAATGTTTTTTACCCCCAAGAAAAAAGGTCGTGCCCACCTTTGTGTAGTTTTGAAAAATTCAAATGTTTGATTGCAAACAGCGAGTGCGCCATTAGATTCTGTGCATTACTCTCAATCATCACAGCAAGTTTAAAAAACTAGTGGTGTTACAACATGAAACAAATTGTCTCATATTCGTGGCGGTTACACAGGGTTCCATTAATTATATTGTAACATATGATGGAGCCTTTTATTATTGTTAATATTATTATTTATAATTATTTCAGTCATCTTACAAAACGTTTTTCAGTTCACTATTTCAATTAAATCACCTTGTCGGTTTTCTAAACTCGAAGCCCCCCATCAAATAGAAAGCAAAACTTATTGCCAGACCTGCATAAACAATCCATTTATCAAAATAGCAAACATCAGTGATGGTGCGCTGTACAATTTATAGGTGGATACAGTAATCCACAAAATTCAAGAACGCAAATACTAACCCAAGCCAATAGAAACACATTACATTCTTCAAAATATCAGAAAGATAGTTTTGGTCTTCCAATAAAATTGGGAATACGTAAAATTAAGTTGATGAATTGACAGTTGTATGAATTAGTCTTTAACATTTTCTTTAAAAATGAAAGATCATATAACAGGCAAACACCTCATACAGTTTACTGGTATGTACGTATGGTATTCTAAAACAAATATATCAAACTACGTTCTGTCATTCCAATCCCCGCCTCTCACGTCTCCCGTCCTCCCTCCTTCTCCTCCCCTCTCCTCTCTCCACCTCCTATTCCTCGCTTCCCTCTCCTACGACGTTTCGACCCATATTATTGGGGTTTTCATCAGGTTGTCATGTCTACAAAATAAATTAATTAGAATATGTAAGACGTTTAAAGAAAATGTTGGATATGTTATCCGTTTTATAGTAATGAAGTGATAAAGAAATAACAAATAAGCAGGCGTAATATGGAATTAATTATTATTCGCATGCAATTATTCACACAAATATTTTCGGATATTTTCAAATCAGTTGAAATGAAGTTGGATGAACTTTAGAGACTTTTCTATATACGAATGCAACTTTTCTAAAAAAAAAAAAAAAAACAAGCTATTTCAAACTCTCCACATGGATTTAGAACATCTTAGAAGGCAGCCGTAGTTTCTTTTCTTAAAGATGTTGCTTCATCAGTGAATGGAAATGACGTACGTTTTGGAATATTTTTAGATCTTTCGAAAACGTTTGAGATCGTTGGCCAAACAATTTTGCTTTCATAATTACCTTGATATGAAATTCGGGGTATTGCCCTAGATATGATAACTCCGCACCTTAACCATCTGTATCAACTGATTGGAATGCCAAGCTGACATGAAAGAAAATTATTTACTCATTTTTTCTATTCTTTGCCAATTGAACATGGAATCCCACAGGGTTCATTCTTAGGGCCAATCCTCTCTTTTCTATGTAAACAATGTCCTCCTCCATTAGAAACAGAAGAATACTTCTCTTTGCTGATGATTTGATTATTCTTTGCAAAAAAGAAACAATAAGTGGTCGGTAATAAGCAGGGGCGGATTTACTATTTTCGAGGCCTCAAGTTAAAAATATTTTTGAGGCCTCCCTTTTTACTGGCAACAATAACATTTTTTAAGTTTGGAGATTTTAAATCTTTTTTACTCAAATAAATTAATCAATTAAAACATGCTATCTAATTATAATGTTATTGAAATTAAAAATTTATAACCATCTTTTATATCATAATATTTATATGTCAAACTAGCTGCTATAGAATTCAACATTATATTAATCATTAATAAAAAATGACTAAATATGCCATTGACGCAATTTTGTTCAAGAACTCAGAAATAGTATCATCGAAAGATAAAACCTCACAGCTTATCATTTGACTTAACATTATTGTAAATGAATTGAATTTGTCTTCTCCCATAGTGCCTCAATACTAGTTTAAAACGTTTTTGAATTCAATGAATGTTCTTTTACCTGTACAATTTGTAATCATTAATTTTTTTTTTAATCGAAAGGCAATCTCAAATGGCAATGCCTAACGTCTCACTCAAACTTAATTTTTGGGGGCTCGCATTCGCCAAACGTCAGATATATGAAAAGAGATTTAGTTCATCCAATCATAACGCTATGACAGATTTTGGAGTGACGGATTTCGCCTTGCACTCGACAAGTTTAATACGCAATACATGAGAATGAAAATGTCGGTCTTAGAATAAAAGTGTTTTCAACTTCAATAGCGTGTTTATCAAGTTTATTTAATTTTAATTTGTTTATGGAAACCATTTATAAATTTTTATATGTTTGTTTTCATAATTTTTTTAGAAAACTTTGTATAACAATTTTTGAGCCCCTTTTGACCTTTGAGGCCCCAACCTGTGGCTTATTTAGCTTAACGGAAAATCCGCAACTGGCAGTAAGTTTCAGTTGTTTCAAATTGGTTTCGTAATAACAGAATAGTCGTAAACCAAGGCAACCGGTTTCAATGTAGTTTTGCATTTCAAATAGGCAATCACATGAGCAATTGTCACTGTCTGATATTAAGATAATACAATTACTGGGTCTCTCAATTCAGTCAAACCTCGAATGGAATATTCATAAAAATGAATTACATTATATTAAGTTCATTAGGTTAGGCATTCAGAATTCTTTCAAATTCAATCAGCAATCCATCTCGTTGCATGTAGTTTGTATACATTCCCGCCTGAGATGGAATAATATTCTGAGGAAATACATCTAATGGCATGCCAACTTTTGGATCGCAGAAACGATCAATCGAATAAGAAACATCCGCGTAATTCCAGCAAGTCTCTCCTCATTGAGGTTGGAATCCCACTTATTTATGCCATTTATTTAGTGAAAAACGTGGGGAAAATCAGGGCAATGTCGAGAAATAGAGTTCAGTTTTGTTCAACAAAATTGAGCTCTATTTTTTGACATAGCCTTGATTTTGCTCAATTGCTTTTAAAACTTTATTGGTTTACGGATATTAGGATCTGTTCTTTCCCCCTTCCACCTCTTGTTTTTTATTGCCCTTTATTGTTATATTTAAAATAGTAACGTTAGTCGGCTCCCTTCCAGACGTGCCTCTCCGTACAGTGCTTGATTGCTCTTATAGTGGGAACTTTTCGCGTTATGGATTATGATATATCATTTGTTTAAATACATTTTTAAAAAGATTTTTATGTTTTTTACAATAAGATATGTCCTTATTTAAAGATGTGTTGGTAAGTTTTCTCCCATCTAATTTATATTTTGTAGCTATTACTTACATTTTTCACTTCACCAGGGGCTTAATGATTTTCATAAAATGTTTTTTGTTACCTATTTGAAAATTTGTATACAGTATCATAAAAAAAGTGTCATTTTTACTTTCAGATAACTATTAAACAATTAATAGAAACAATACATAACATAAACAATACATAGATTAAAGTCCCAATAAAATCTGATCTGCTGCATTTCTGTTTATACACAATTAGAAACTGCGGGCCGTTAAAACGAAAAATAATATTTATTTTAAAAATGGTATTTTATGAATACGTAATATTTGTACTGTATAATTTGAAAGGGCTAATTATGTCTAATAAATATTACATCAACTTCTGGATTCTTGACCCCCATGTCTTCCAGTCTCTTTGCTCAATTGAGATGCGTAAATGTAGCTTTACTATGCCCACGTCTTGTTGAAATACTCTTTTGCTAGATGTGGTGAGAGTGGAGCCGAGGTTCTGAGTATTGATATGCTATTTTGTTAGCATTAAAATAAAATTAATTCTATAGTTCGTTTACCGATGCAAGAAAGTATTACTTAGGATCGAAAATTACTATTTTTCAAATGTTGCTTACATCGTTTTGTTGGAAGTTTTATTCATCATTCAACTGTGTATAGTAAAAGTATGGGGTAGGAATTCTTGAGCTCAAGAAAGCTTCCGCAGAGTATATTTTTCCCCGTACATCACATACGGTTGTTTACTGTTTCTTGCCGAAATTAATCTGCCAAACAATAGAATTACTTGAAATATACACAACCGCCAAAATAAAGGGAAGTCTGTAGGATCTTGTAGCACATCTTGTTCCAAAAACTACAGTATTTTTGTGAATAAAACTAGCGGGTAACTGAACACAGGATTATGGACATATATTCTCTCTCTCTCTCTCTCTCTCTCTCTCTCTCTCTCTCTCTCTCTCTCTCTCTCTCACTCACTTTTTCTATCTCGTTCTCTGACGTTCTCGCACGTTCTGTAACGTTCTCTCACACCGTGTTTATCAGTCTCATTCACTTCCGTGTACACAGAATCTGTTTCTTTGACCCTCTGCGTGCTTCTTAGTTTCTTACTGAATTTTATATCTCTTACTGCTTCAGCTTCTCATTTTCTCTCACTGCGTCCGTCTCACTGTCTCTCAACATTTCCGCCTCTGTCTGCACCTGCCAGTCTGCGTATCTCTGTGTCTCTCGGTTTGCGTCTCGCGGCTTCAGTCTCAATCTCTGTATCTGTCTCTGAGTAACAATGCTATCTCTCTCAGTGCTAATGTATTTCACATCCTTTGTTATTGGATGTCGGTATCTTGCTCTCCTTACGTAGCGGCTGATGGCGTCAACTTATATCACTGCAGTGCCTTTGACCGGGAGATTCTAGGATTCGAGTCCCGACGGTGACAAGATTTTCGACACTCAGATATCGATTTCGGCCGCGATTGCTTGGGAAATTCTAGTGGCCGGCTGCTCTGATAGATGGTTTTCCGTAGTTTCTTCGATCAACACTAGGCGAATGCCAGAGCAGTACCGTAACAAACGAGCTACGGACCGCGTGCGATCTTTCCTTACTCTTCCTTGTCCTATCCTCATCCCTTACTTGCACACACACACACACACACACACACACACACACACTTATGCTTTCATACACTACTCTACCACATGTGTTGGGAGACCACTCGGGAGCTTTGAGCTTGTCTCGACTGAGATGGAGCCCATCTTGTGAGAGATACTTGGATGACGAAAATCCCGCAAGCCGGCATATGGGTCGGCGCCGGATTTCACCATCCACCGGGAGGAAGATTACGCCATCTCCCGTGATAAAACACTCACTTCACTTATGGGACCAATGACGATATCAGTTAACGCGCCCGGAGATACAAAATAATCAACCTCTCTGGGGGTCTCATATTTTCTCTGCCCGCCGGTCTATTCCATATATGTTGCCTGTTGAATATATTCCTTGAATATTGTTCTTTTCGGGACTTATTTAATGTAATTTAGTGTTATTCTCAGCACTATCCCTATCAAAAATAATATTCTGGGATTGTTGGTAGTGGGTTTATTCCTTTTCAATAAATTATGTGTGAAATGGTAACCATTTCTAATAAAGATTCGTCTTACACTTAGAAAACGATATGCAGTATGCAAAATGTTACAAACGTAGAAATAGTGTTTTGGCATACTTTAATGACTAAATGTTATGCAAAAGTTGTGGAAAATTATGCTTAAAGAAGTTTCGCAATTGTAGCGATATAGGGTAAACCTATATCGAACCTAGTATCGCGTACACCAGATTTACGATTCATTGACTCGTAGATATGTTCTTGCAAACGTAGGTAAATACCTGTCGCATTCGAGAACAACACGCAACGGCTCTTACTGTTCTTGGTTTCCACGTGAATTCTAGTGCCCTGCTTTCCGGCTTTTCTCCTCTTGGATACTAATCATCAAATTCCGTCTATTCTGTGGAAAGACCGATAGAAAGAGTAGGGGTGGTGTAGATTTTCTCGGGAATCTTTCGTTTCGTTCTTTCGTTCAACAAATGATATCTCACCCTTCACCTTTACATAATCATTCTTTCATCACTTCATTCGTTATGCTAGTGGTGGTGCATTCTAATACACGATCACTGATATGAACCAAATCGTTTGGGACTGGAAATCTTAAAAAACAAACGGTTAAATGAAGTTTCAGTGTCGTAACTAATAACTAAATATAAGCAGTATTTTTCTTTCTTGAAATGTCCTTGCAATAATCGATTACATCACAATAACCAAATCAGAATGACAACTCATACAATACATACAATAAATTCAACAAAGCGGGACAAAATCGGCTTCGTACCAAACACACCTGTAATAGAGGACAATGCAGACAATGCAAATGACTGGACCGTGAGACTTGTAAATCGTCACCATATCTAAATAAGTGGAGTACTTGAAAAAACTGTTAATTAAATATAGTTGGATATCTCTATTTGAAAATAGATTTTTTTTAAATATTTGGCAATGAAAAAGTCTGTATTGTATTTTTTAAATTTTCTTTTTAAATATTAACAACGTATTTGTAATAATATTTTTTGCTTAATATTAGGGGAAATCAAAGATAACTCTAACTTCAGCCAAAGTGGTTTTCGTCTTTTTTTGTATCGGCAGTGTACATCTTCTTCTGGTAATGTTATCTGAGGCTGGGAGTACATTCCCGAAAGGCCGAATTATTTGAAGTCATAAAAAATATATGATTTAATATGAAGAAATGAGTTCTCTGGTTGCCCAATATTAAGGAGAAAATTGATTATTATTGTGACGGACAGCAGTATATGTGCGTGTACTCTGACTACATCTTCGTCAGACTGTGGCCACGGGCACAGGAGATATGTGGTAAGCAGGTCGGAAACCCTTACGTCATCTATTGGTATTCTCTACCTCGCCTTCTATTGGCGAGAAGTTTTCACATCGTGAACCAGTTCTATCAACAGGGATATAGCAGTGAAAAGCGACAGTTTATGCCCTATCCGGGAATCGAACTCAAGGTCGCAGACTCGGACTGGCTCGCTAGTCATGAACCATCGGGAAGCTTTTACACACGTATTGGAAAGAACGTATTTGGTGAGGCTAATGTTGCGAGTAGTTTGAAAACGGATAGGGAGATAGCGTGGCGACGGCGAGTCTGTCAAGAAATCCTCACGTGGTATCAGCTGCTTTCACGGACCCTTCACTCGGTCTTTGACCGATTAGGGGCTCTCTGATAAGAAAAGTGACAAAAGGTCGTGGGGATAGACTCCAGAGTAAACCGTAAAACATGTAGCACCTCTGAGGTCGCGGGTCCCTATCAGGCCACTACCGACTAAAGAAGTGCAGCGCGGTGTTGTCCCGCAAGCGGCCCCTTTGTCTGCACTACTTCTGTTCAAAACAGTCTTACTGGCTGGACTTCTCGGACAGAAATGCTGGACACGTTTCCGGTAGAAATTATTTGTCTCCAATATTTTAGGGGAGTATATTGTGATTTTTCCCTTGCGAAACTGTGATTTATTTATTTATCGTTACAATTGCATGTCTGTGTTTGACGTGTGGGGGAGAAGTATGCATCGCCTACATCTCTAGGCGGCTCCTCCACACATTGGCCATTCGGAAAGTAGCGAGCGACTGCAGGCCCAGTGCCGGGAATCCGAGGTGGTCGGCAAATGGCCGCTTCCTTTGATATGCACAAAATACCCATACGCTGCGGGTTGGGCAGTAGCGACTGTTAGCTACTCTGCGAGTAGCAAGGATCCCACCCCCAATGCGCAGAATTCAGCGAGTGGTCGCTCGCTACTCGCCGAGGAGCGGCCTTGAGGTCATCTTGCTGCATGTCTGGCACAGGCTACCCGTCCTGTCCCTCTCTTCCTTCCTTTCCCTCTGATCCTCCTCCCCCTCTCCCTACCTCTGTGCTCTCTCCCAACTTACCATGTTTCACTACATGCCTCTTTCTTAATTTGGAACACATTCATAAATTAAATCGGTAATTTAGAGGTAGCGCGGTCTGATCGTATGTCTGTCCCACTCAGCCCGCGTAATGATCAGGCTTGATGACTACAAACACTACATGACTTATGAGATTCATTTCACATGTTATGTCGAACCGAGGATCGCGTACACCAGATTTACGATTCATTGACTCGTAGATATGTACTTGCAAACGTAGGTAAATACCTGTCGCATTCGAGAACAACACGCAACGGCTCTTACTGTTCTTGGTTTCCACGTTCATGTTCGATATTCGAAAAATTAAATGCTCCGTTGATAGTTCAAGGCTATCAGATCCCAATGCTGTACCGATTTTCACTTCGTGACGCTCCGAAGGGCTTTTATGAACTGACATGAATTAAGAATGACGAACACAAAGATGTCCTTACAGAACAATTTTTACAACTCCATTTATATATGCGGGCGGTATTTTAATACGAACAAGGCACATCTCTACTTTTTTAGATTAATTTAGTTAAATCCATTTTCAGCACGCGCAAATGCGTATCATTTATTCTCAGGACGGCAACAACAACTCCTTCGCTATCATTTTAGCTACTGAAGTAGATAATGTTCACTTAATTCAGTTCAACTTCGGTGTCAAAGTTCGATCAGGATGGAGACGGATGTGCATTTATAAACACATGAAGAAAATCGAGTAGAACAATAATTAGAGATTTTCATAGAGTGAAAACGTTTTTTAAATAGTCGTTTCCACCCTCCGACCTGTGAAAACACTAGCGCCTTTTCCATCCACAGGATTTTTACCAAAATATATTTTCCCCGACAGGTCTGTGTAACGTCGCGCCCCTGTAATTTGAAACTATTTTGGCGGGTATTGTTTATGAGGTTATGTACACGGGACTAAGTATGGACTAAAATGCTTTATAGAATGGAGCGAAGTGCATTTATAAAAATGGGGTAGATGTTATGTTCAGTGAAACCTCAAAAATGTAGAAAAACTGAAACATTTTTAATTGTTGTGACTCCCTCTTACAACTACATCATTTAAGACAGATTTTTCTGAATGAAATCTGTAATGTAAATGTAGATCTTTGAGTAATGTAGTGTATTTGATTTTTTTGCGTAATTTGGAGTAAAATAATGACTAAAAATTACGGGAAAAAACATTTTCCAAAAAAGGTTAAATTTTTTTCTTTATATTTGTTTCCTGGAAAAGTAAAGTTATCTTAACAATGTGGCATTGGTCGTATTTTTATTAAAACCTTCAAAATACAGAAACACACATACTCTAAAATATTTTTTTTACAAATTATTTCTTTTTGGGGGGAGTTTCACGACCAGTTGGGTTCTTTTGAAAACATTTAGGATTGTTAAAAAACATAATAAAAAATCAGTTAGCTTTCTGTAAAAAAAATCGCCAATGTAAAAAACACTGGTCAAGCCTAGATTTTTGAAAAACACCCCAACTTGGGTCGAAAAGGTAGAAAAAGAAATAAATTGTTGAAATTTGAAAACAGACACTGAAATATTCTAGGTCAGAAAACAATTACAATTCAATAAAGAAGCTTTTTTTCATCCTTGCCATTTTCCCGATTCTGAGTGGGTGGAGCTAATGAGTGCAGGCTACGTTTTTTTTCTGCACACTACATTTTTTATCCTGATTTTTCGATGCTTTCACGGCGGATTGCCCGGCCTAACGCCAACCACAGGGGACACAAGTACATTACACATAGACAACACACGCAATCACAAAACCCACACAACCATGCCCGAGACGGGATTCGAACCCTTGATCCTTCGGTCCGAGACCTCCGAGACCGCCACGGCAATATTGCTTTAGCGATCTCGGCAACCTGTATCGGCACAATTAAATGAAGAAGATAACAGACGGATATATTCCTTAAAAATGAAAACGAATGTTCAATATATATTAAAAATAGAAATTACATTTTCCAGGGTTTCGATCCAATATATTAAGGATCTTCTTCAGGGTAAATTTCTAATTCAAAAACGGTCATGAGTTTTCATTGATCCCATTTTGTGTCCAAACCTGTCCGAAATGTTGATGGCTATTAGTTAGTTAATCCTTATCCAAATATTAAATTTAAGGATGCGGACGTGTCTATATCCTGCCGTCTTTCCTTGATTCTCAGTAGGAAGTTACTCTCCGGCTACCCGGTTTCATCTGTTTTTAAACCTAACGAGAGATTTGCGAACGTGACAGTCTAGTCGCCGCGCGAAGACACCGACCAGTCAAGTCACAGTCATTACCGTAGGAGGGCACAACGATATAATTTGGGCGGTTTCTTTACACCTGAACACCTTGTAAACAAATTATGATTTGTTGCCCAAAACACTAACATTGTAGTCTCTCTTGACTCTGCCCTTCTGGTACAACAGATGGAGCGAGATTAAACACGCAAACCAACAATTAAAACTGCACCTGAGAGAAACAAGTATTTGACATTTTGAACCTAATTTCCTCATAGAAAACCAAAGTAGAAATTGGTTTTATTCTCCGAATTTTGGGTTTTGATATCCTTTGCTTTACAGAAGTTTGGTTATCTCGTAATAAATTTGAAAATTAACTTTTGTCTTGTTGATTATTATTGTGGAAAAAGAGAATCAAATAGGGCCTCTGCATAAGGAGGTTCTTCTATTTACGGCCGAATGATTTATATTGAATCTCCTTGACGGAATAAAATATGTATTCAGTTGTAAATGTCTTGAAATAACTATGTACGTTTTCCTACGACGACTAAAATTATCTTTGCATCTACAGGCCCCGAACAAAGCGAGCTATAGATTACACTACGATCTTAGAAAATCTAAGAGATAATTCTAAACAAATTCAGCAATCCATCTTTTGAACTCATTTTTGTATACCGAGGTTTTAACATTGATTTTCTGGTAGAATCTAGGGAAAAAAGACAGTTTCTCAATTTAATTGATTCCTTCAGCATAGTTATTGCAATAAATGCAACAACACGGGCCACAATTAATTCAAAGAATACAATCGATCAAATCATAATTAACAAAACAACTACATCATATGAAATTAGCAATTCAAAATTAGGATACAGTAACCACAATGCAAACATTCTTTCAATTACTAGGAATGCGAACTACGACACATAACTAATACACGTATGTGTACATTGTTTACTAAACGTAAAATAAATTTTATCATAGACTCCATACCGCATCATGGAACGCGGTTTACAATGCCGTTTATACAAATGATAAATATAATTAAGTTTTTTCAATTTAATTTGTGCTTTCCTCTGAAAATTATTTACACATTTCAAGTAAAACGTTTTCGATAACCCGAGAGAATAAAGCATCATGTAAAACCAAACGAATTAATTCTAATCACCATAATGTTTCTCATTATTTCCATCTGTACTCCAAAAATGCCAATCATTGTTAAGAAAGGGCATAATGCAGACTAAAATCATGAAACATGTTGATGATATTTTGAATTCAAATAAGAAAAAAAATACGACTTCATGAACCCGACATCTTATAGCGAAAGTTGTTTTAAAAGATATGGCAGGGAAGAGTGAAGCATCCGCAAACTGTGGGTAGTCTTCAACCAATATTTTTCGAGAATTGTGATTTATCTCAAGAAGAATCTTTAGCCACAAAATTCATATTAGACGTTTCCAAAAAACATATCGACACGATATTTGTTCCCTAAACTACTTATTTAAGTAATCGATAAAGTAAAAAATATATATCCCACCGGTCTAGATGAAGTTTTAAATAGCTTTTAAAGACCTGTTCGACTGTCGTCACCATTTAACTCGCGTATTTAATGTGTCATTAAGCGCAGGAATATTTCTCAATCTTTTCAAATCAGTATAGATTAGGCCGCTCTTCACAAAATGGAACAAAAATGAAATTCAAAATTATCGTCAATTTCTCACTTGTCTTTTTTGTACATTATTTTAAAACACATTGTCAGATGACATTAAACGATTAAAATCGATACACGAGTTTAAGTGCCAAGTAAAATATTTTATTGTGCGTAACTGTTTGTATTCAGTTAGAGAGTATATTGAGCATCAAAAAGGAAAATAATTTGAATTTTAACAGTGATACTTTAATGTATTGGTAACATTTTGTTCTGAAAAATTTGAAGATCCGTTCTAAAAACCTAATATGCGTGTAGCAAGTACTGTACCTCAGCTTGTGGTCAATGCCCCCATCTCGATCGGGTTTTTCGTCCAGTTTTCCTGCTCGTTTGAGCTAATGTCTAGATGACCCCTTGTATTGCATCAGGTCTTAAATGCATCTTCACTATCTGTGCACATTTTCCTGAGCTCTGTGGGGAAATGCAATTGTTGAAATAATCGATCGCTAAGTTCTTGCAGCCCTTTGCTCTAGAGGAGTTGGTACGCAAAATATTTCCGTACGTTGCAGCATCTGGACGTGCTATTACGTTCAGTCAGGTTGTCGCTAAGAGCCTTCAGACGAGATCATACGCGAAACAGCGGTGTCCCGAGAGCCTGTAGACGAGTTCGCACGTGCAGATGCGCTTTCGGCTCTCGCTAGGACTGTTTGATAACTGAGATGTCTTGCGCGATATCTACATGCGAGCGAGCTCCGCTCACAACGAGTCGCCCGCATTGAGAAACACGACGCAAGACGCGTGACTTACAGTAGGCCGGCCCGTAGCAGTTGAAGGGTTAAGACACTTCCGTCACGAAGGACATGATCAGGGATAGTAGCCAAAATCCGCAGCTGATTTGCTTTTTGCAAATAGTTTTTACTACAAGGAAACGAATAAATTCTTACTAATTCATTCGAAAAATACTCGTTGCTTTATTTTTAATTGAACTTATTGTGTATACGAGTTACGTCAGAGATCTCAGACCGGAAGAAACCGTGCATAACTGCACTTCCCGTCAGAGTACGTCATACACAGTTTTTAGCTGTTCTGACTTGTATACTTCAAGATCGACATATTGTAAACTTATTATTGTTTTGCATTGCACATATAATAAATGATACCTCATCAATATTTAGAACAAGTTTGGTCACATAGTGGGATACGTATTTAGGAGAGAACCATTGAGTTCTTTGGTATAATAAAATTGTCTTTAGCACGGGCACCCTTGTGCTGAAGTAAAAATAAAACCCTTCGTCGTCTTACAAAAAGTAATATTCATTTACTCAATAATTTAGAACTCGCCTCTACATTGGAATATTCAAGTAATTAATAAAATGTCTGGGAAAGTTTGCATTACTTATATGTCAAAAACTTTTTTAACACAAGCATTCTTCTATTTGTGCATTTTAATCTCCGTTACTTTGTGTGTTCTTTACTCATTTCGAAAGTTTCTGAATTTAAACCTTTATCTACCTCGATTTCCTCCCACTGTCACAATGCTAAAAGTTTTAAACATCAAAATGGTAATATGGTATAATGGAACATTACGTACACCCCTTTCCTATTCTTTGTAAATTGCATGTGGAGTCCCGTAGGGATCGATTTTAGGCTCTATTCTCTTCCCACTATACGTAAACGATATGTCGTCGACGATTAGAAATGGAATAAGTTATCTTGGCGGATGATACGAATATTCTTTGCGATAAAGAAACCGTAAATAGTACAATATTAGATGCTTTAAAATTGGTTCCGTAATAACAAATTAATAGTAAATGAAAAAAAACTGTTTCTATGCAGTTTTCCATTTCAAATAAACAGCTCTATACTCTATTGAAAATGAACGGTGTGCCATTCCGTAATGGTTCCATTTTGTCTTCAGTGAAGAGTACCATTCGCGTTTGCCCGACCCCCTCTCCGGCTGCCTGGGAGTCCCACCACGCCCCGTGGCCTTTGCGCTGCGAAGACGTCCTGTCGCAGGGAGGAGCCCCCTCGTGCTCCCCCAGTACCACGCCGAGGTAGCGCTTAGGTCCATCTCGTTCCGTAACCATTGCATCTCCACACAAGGTAGCACGTGGGCGCACCTTGGTGCCTGAATCCGAGGGAGGGGAACCAGTTCGCCAATCACAATGTATATTATGTAGGACACATTTATGTAGGATACATCATGCCCGCTTTCAACATGTACTACTAAACTACGTAAAATTTCACGATTGTTGAAAATTGTCACATATTTAATTATTTTATTTTATATTCTAAATAAATAGTAGTTATACATTTTCAGATGTTATATTGCAACAAAATGGTTTGCATAAGCATTGTTTCTTACAAACTTACTAAAAGAGATTGGGCATTATATTGGCCAAGTCCAATTGTTTGCATCTTTGATGTTAAAATGTTACTGAAACGAGCTTGAAGGTCAAAACTCTAAAGTGCAATTCACTTATCCGTAATGCCCAGAGATTGAAAATTTTAAATGGCAAATATATTAGAGTTTTGCGTATTTCGAGAACTTGAGTAAAACTTTCTTTTTTCATACTTTTAATACGTAAAGTTGTACATTTAAGTAATATGATTATCTTACCCTTAAATTTCATAATTGTCGACAAGAAAAAAGTTATTTTAAATCAATTTTTCATGAAATTTCCAAATAGAGATCTGAGGCAATATTATTGGCAAAATGAACAATATGCCTGATTTTTTTCTTCGTTCTAGGAAATCAGTTAATTATGAAATCAACATTTGTAAACCGGGGGAATTTTTATTTAGAGAGGCATTGTGTGGAACTGATACATATGTCAAGGTCGTTCCGGTCATCTCGAAGCAGGAATGGATATTTGAGCAAACGAGTCCTTCCTGGTTCTGAATCCTAATAATCGGATCCGAAAAAACCCTGTATTGCATTTATCTGCAGAAAGATTTTCTTTACCGGTTTCGCAAGGATAAGATCACATAATTAGTTGTCGTGTACATCGTTTTTATGTTTGTTCACCGATAACTTCCCTTATGTATCTAATTTACTTAATTTTCCTTTTCCTTAAAGGGTATGAGCTCCCAGTTTTACTACAGAAACTAAATGATGTTCTGATAATGCGGCCCAAACATATAAATGAACAATGAAGAGGTGCAACACTTAACGGCGCAAACGGTAGCACCTAACCACACACTTTTCTTCAACAGTAGATACGATTCTTTCAATGATCTGGCTCACCACGAGGTCCTGTGAATTTGACTGAAATCTTTAAATTTTAAGAGGATGGCATACAGGACATTTAAAAAGTTTTCTTAAAAAAACTGTCAAGCTTTCTGTTGTTGAATGGTGTGGTTGATTCAGTTTATACAATCTGTCAGTTAAATGTAGTTCGTGGCTTCAGCATTTATTGTAGATATATTAGTTACTACAGTCATTAGCCCGATATTCATAGAGCAAATAATGGATACCGTCAAAGTTTGTAAACCGAAGCGATAGTCAAGGGTTATAACCAAGTTCAGGGGCTGTACGTTAAGAGTGGCTTTTTGTTCTTCTGATTGGTTGCGTTAAATATGTACGAAAATAGAACCGTATTACGAACCGTTCTCACAGACTTCCTTAGGAAATCTTGCTTCCAAACCTTGCAAAAGGTAGAAGTAATTCGAGAAAGCATGTGCTGTTGTAACGCTACTATTCTGTTAGTTGCAGTGCGTCCAACGTCGCTCACCACGTAAACAGCCACCCAAAGACAATTTAAGGCAACCTCAGTAATCCGTGTTGAATTTTCTTTCTTTTGCGTTTCAAACCGTCAATAATTGTCTTAAATTGTGTGAGACATTCATGAACAGCATGTCCGCTCCCGGCGAGGCGCGGCGCCCCCTGCGGTAGGGGGGGCCGGTGCGTGGCGCCGAACGCCGCTTTTCGCTGCCATTAGCGACTTTTGAAGTTCAACGGAATGTGGAGAATATGTATGCGTATTTTACTCAAAATTATGTTCAAGAAAATCAAAAGTTGTTAGTTAGTAAAAATAAATTGCCATTTAAAAACCACGTTGAAACCAACCATTTTGAAATCGTAATTCTGTTATCTTCGTATTTCTCCCTAACATCCCATTCGTATTCTACAAATACGTTTGTCATTCTCTTAGGTGTATGATCACTTTCTCCACTAACTATACGCCTTTCACCCCTGGGGTCCTGGTTCATTACATGCTCACCCTATATTTGTGGTGGAAATGTTAGTTTTCGGCAGATTTTCTTAGGGTTCCCTCGTTTCTCCTGCCTGTTATTGTACGTTCTCCGTACTCTTGTACCAAAACCTTAACAAAATATAAATAACCCGATTCCAGAAGAAAAGTATGTTGGTCCTATTTCGCCCTGAACACCCGAAATGACGGATAAAAAATACGCAAAATGCTGTTGTTGAGATGTGAACAAGGCATTTCCTGCACACGAGGCAGCCTGCTTTCAGACAACGTGTGGGAGTTCATTCGTCGCGCTTTGCTTTGAAAAGCTGGAGCCCTCTGCGTTTATACGCATAGTGCGTGAATTCGGCATGAAAGACTCCCTTCGCTTCGCGTTTCACTTCATTCTCTGTTTCCCCAACTTTGAAGTCCCCCTTGCAGTTCTAACCTCCGTCACATGGTTAGAGAAAGGTTCCGTGATTACTGCATCATGACCTTAAAGACGCGTTTGTTTCGATTCGTAAACTAATCGCTTTGCTGCATTAGATCGTTACTTTCTATGAGTTTAAACTTAGAATTCATCCAGTACGTTTCAATATAAATTTAAGTACGCCGACGGGCAAAATAAATCGAGAGGGAGGCTAGGAATGCTATGTATAAGTACTGAAATATTTCAATAAATTCTCATCATACGAAAACATATGGAATAAATGTTTATACTCGTATGTTTAACACACAGGAAGTAGCATCGAATGAGTCGTAGAAGGACCAATGATTTTACTGGCTGCAGCAATGGTATAACTAGGTCGAAAAGCCTATTGACGTGCGCGCTTCAGCATACGGAAACACGAGACTGTTTGCGGAACAGAGCAGGCGCCGCGCCGCAGTTACTCATATCACTGGACGAAACTGCTCTCTCTAGGCACGCTCCTATATCCACACCTTGACGCCGGGCTAAACACAGCTCGATCTCTTGGCCGTCATTACTCTCGAAATATCGGGGCGTGAGCGTCTTCCTTGGCACGCTACCCGTCTCTCCTCCCTCTTCTACATAGTTTGGGCCTATAACGCCTTCGTCATTATTCGGAGCCATCGTTGTTCTGTACAGCAAGCGTCATAAGAAAATACGATAGGTCCCTAGTTACTTGGCGTCAAACCAATTATGTTAGGCATTGCCCACTGCGCAATTGTATTAAAACTGCGTACATCGTATTAATCGGCGGATATTGTTCTTTCGGGAATCACCCTTATCAGATTCTCTGTGTATCCCTAGATACACATTTGCCCTTATTGTATTACTCCGACATCAGCATCTTACAATGTGCAATTTTCGTTGACCTGTTTCCTTGGCCGTACGATCGTTACGGAATACTCTGTATGCAGGTAAACTGATATTCTCTAAATATTCCGAGTGGCCATTCACTTGTGCTAAAACTAGCCTGCTTACGTCAACATTGGAGTATGGAATGGGAATTCATACAGTAGAACCTTGGTAATCCAAACTAATTGGGAGTGTGGTCTATTCGGATTCGGAAATATTCGGATTGCCCGAAAAAATGTACCGTACATATATACCGTACATACCGTATATACAAATACATCTACAGGATTAGTAGGCAATGCAACGTAATGTGCGATGTGAGAGAATGACAACTTAGCGTAGCGATCGCTTTATCATATCGCATCATCAACCAGATTCAATTCCTTACGCCAAAAGATGATTTCCGATTTTGCAAGTTTCTTTAACTGAAAATAAACATGTAATATACATCGTAGTAACCAGGGTAATAAACGTTTCCTTTCGACAAATTGTGTTTCAATTCTACAGTAATTATAAAACTCTGTATTTCCTCTGCAAATATGCATTTTATTTATTTTGTTTATTTTTCCTCCATTCAATTTTTTGTTCGGATTATCCGAATTTTCGGATTTGCGGGGTACGGATTAGCGAGGTTCTACTATACTTTTATGGCAGATTCGCATTTTGTCCAAAAATGCGCGTTTCCTATCTTACGCTATGCGAGGTTAAGACAATAAGTCGCCAAATAGTGCCTGAAATTTACTTAACAATTCAAAATAATCATACGCCACATGAAAACACTAACCCCACAGCTCTGTAAGTCCTTGGACGGCAACAGTAAGGCTTCTGCAGTTGCATTTAACGAGCGATCTCTCGGGCGACGGCATAAACTACTAAAGAGTTTCTCAGGAATCCCAAAAAGGCGGAAACCACGGATAGCTAATACCGGATTGTAGGGTGAATACTTCAAACTTTTCCGTCGAACGATTGCAACAGCTGTCGCGTTTCCTTTCTGTGTGAGGGCGGGCTCATCCACAAGAGTCACACCAATTGCCAATTCACGTTATGGCTAATAGTCTATCGCAATTTTTGCTGAGTGTAGAGTACATTATTCTGGCTGAACTTTCTTTGTGCAGATCTTGCCCCACAGCGACGCACAACAGCGCGCTGTTCTTTTCGCAGAAGTGTTTAAAGTTTTGGGAATATTTATTGAAAAAATGCAACCAGAAAATACGTATCATATATCGAAGTTTCAGAAAATATCAGTGTAGTTTGAAATGTTGAAGAGACAGACAACGTAGTAAAATTAATTGCGACATTCTTCCGCCTCCATGCCCGTTGCCACGCGGAGATAGGGCCCGACATTCGGGCAATCTGATGATGATTCGTGGAAACGTCACCCCTCGGCACTGACTACTCGGCAGAGATCGATGACCCCACTCGGCGCGGCGCGTCTGCGAGCAGGTAGCAGAGTTCGGAGTCGGAGGAGGTCCAGGTGGATCACTTCACTGCGCCTCGTCTCCCCCAACACTCGGAACGAGCGTGCAAAAGCCGGGCCCGCTCCCGTCTCTCCTAACTTACTAATGAACAACTAGCCGTATTACTGACGGCATTTTTGCGACATCTGTCTAATTTCGCAGCAGAAAAATGACTTACCCTTTCGACGTCGTAACGAATACACGTCGCGGAGATCACGTAAAAATTTACAATTACAAAGCTCAACCTGAACGGCAAATTGCGTTCACGTCGGATGAACTGCGACTGACAGAATTGAGCGAAACTAATCAAATGGGTGTGGAATAATCAGCGAAACTGAACTGCGGTCTGAGAACGTGTGGGGCTATGCGCGAGCATATAAATGTGAGCGAAACACGTGTTGGCCCTTCGAAACGCCTCTTCGGAAGGGAGCGGACATACTCGTCAACCGATACGTGTTTTGCGTTCGGAACTGCCACCGCTCGCGATACGAAGTACCGGTGTGTGGGGGCCTGACGCCCGCGCGGCGCCTCGGGCAGGGGCCCTTTCTGACGGCCGGGAAGTGCCCGCCAGATGCCGCTGGGCATTGTTCGGGGCAGGCGGGCAGGCTCGGTCCTCCGATACCTGCTCGGCTCGGGGGCGTGGGAACGCCGCCTGCGACCCGGGGCTGCCTCGTTCTGGCTGGCTTCCCGATCGCACATTTCAGCAATACACAATGTTCGTCTAAAACATTGATTTTGATGAACGTAGATGTACTATGCATTACGTAGTATGCGCTTAGTACGTATTTCGCTGGATCAAAAGTTGTATTGCAATTCTGAAAGGGATACCAGATCATTAATAATAATGAAGATAACATATTGACGCCCAATGGGAAAGAGAGCCTATGTGTTACTATACTTTATGGTACATTCTTTAATAATATATGTTCATTCTTTGCTCTGTATGTTTTCTGGGTTACCTAAAGTAAGTAAGTAAGGTATGTTTTCTGGGAAGGTTAACTAATTTACTATTTTACTAGCAATTTCGAATTCTCTGACGTTCATTGTTAAAATTCGTTTGGTTACACGGAGTAAATTTTCAAGGGAAACAATTTTTAATCTATGTTTTGATTATTTTCATAAATATATATAATATATGTTATTTGTCTTCCATGCAAGAAACAGTCCTCCAATTAAGAGATTTCGATGTGATTTTTTAGATTAAAAAACGCTAGAAACTGAATGTGACGTATAGGGGAGATATAAA
Organism: Gryllus longicercus; assembly: GCA_038098605.1. NCBI lineage: Eukaryota > Metazoa > Arthropoda > Insecta > Orthoptera > Gryllidae > Gryllus > Gryllus longicercus. The sequence continues at coordinate 2,090,373 of JAZDUA010000174.1, forward strand.
TAATCTGCCCACATTGTATTATGTGATTTTATTTATTTATCGTCTAAAATAGTGACTGCATCACGTGATTAAGGATTTTTTTTCTAAATTTAGCAACTGGATTTATCCACTTTTTTTTTACCACGGCCCTGTAATAAGAGCTTTTCTGCCGACAATTCACCGTTTTTCCGCGCGGCATTACGTAACTTTCTTCTTCCAGCTCAGGAGCCTTATTCAGTAGAGAAACGTGATGATGTACTAAACACTCCCTGTTGTGTCATGATTTGTTATCGTTTTGTGCTCGCAAAGCGGATGGAATCTGATAGTACTTTCAGGTAATATTAGTGTTCCTGGAATATGAACACGCTTCCATGTGACACAGGTAGATGGTAGATTTGGATATCCAAAGACTGTCTTGTTTTTTCTCTATTTCATATATTCCAGATATTTCACTCAGAAATAAGTTAGAATCATTGCATAGGTGAATGTCCTCCGTTTAACCTATGTCTTAAATTTTCTACGCAATTTTTGCAAGTGACATATGGAGCGAAAGTTTTGACTTGTTCCCCTAAGTAAACTTTAAAAGATTACAGATGCAAACTTTTGATCGTTGGAGAAATATTTCTTACTGCTTCTTTAATAGCACAATATCCATATAAGTAACAAAAACAATTCAGATTGTTCACATAGCCCCTTCTTGAAACACCATTCGCACTTTACATTTTTCACAAAGAAAAATTGCAACCGTACATAGTCGTTTGGTACGGGACCAGCGAAACGAGAGAACGACGTCTTTGATCAGTGCCTCCCTCCGAGCACTGGGTCACGGGACAGCCAGTGCAGAGCTGCAAGGTAGGATTGTTTATAAAGAACGGGGTAAGGCATAGAGCCTATTTTCGTTTTAGAGTATTCCATATATATGAATGATATAAAATCTGCAAAATCTTCTCGTTTAATCCAAAAACAATTTGCAATTCATTGTACTTTCTATATTTCTTTACCTTCCAATTCATTTTTCTATATTGTTGTTATTTTATATTATTATTATTATTATTATTATTATTATTATTATTATTATTATTATTTCTTTAATTCACTGCGTTGGTGGTAGTCACATCTTACTGCAGTCTTGTTCAACCAAAGGATGTAAGACTTCATTTTTTCCACCTTTCCAAACTCGTGTTAAAAAATATCCATGATTATTATAGAAAAGTGATTAATTCAAGCATTCATCTACAAAATGCTCATTATTTGAGATTAGAAATATTCTTGTCGACGCCAACAAAAGTAACTTTTGAAATTTTCGAAAATTAAGACGGTTCAATTAAAAATCTGACCTCAACCATTTTTGTAAGAATATACTTTGCTTTATCCGAGAAAAAAATGAACAAAACATTGGAGCCGTTTGCCATTGTAATAATTTTGTAACGATCCGCTCTTCAAAAGATTTCAAAGAGAAAATAGTGCATCCTCAAAGGTTACGTCAACATCGTCAAAGCTTTGACTTCAATCACGCACGTTCAAACGTTCGCCTGTTATTTACGTTTGGTCACAGGTCTGCAGCTGAGTCAAAATACCAGATGCACTCGTACTTATTATACTGTCAATGAAGTGAGATTTCTCTGACCAATAGTGTAGATGTGCAAGAGCAATCATCTAAAAACTCTTTATGACAGTCATCGACAATCCCTATTTACGACATTCTGGGGCTTATAATAATAATAATAATAATAATAATAATAATAATAATAATAATAATAATAATAATAATAATAATAATAACTTGTCTTCTGATTTATCATTTACAATTTGACTTACTAGTAATTGTTGCTTTCTTTTGATTTCCTTTGCAATGTACACCGCCAACGGACGCTTTCTGTTCTCGTTTCGAAACGCATGTTTGCGTTTGGATATTTCCATGCCGCACGCATGAACACGCACGTATACTCAATCCACTGCAACTGTAATTTAGACTTTTTCAGTCATGTCAGTTGCACTCTGTCAATCACTGAATTAGGGGTGACGGATTGTATCTGTTACTTATGAATAAAGAGCTAGCGAGATCTGTGGGGTGAATGTGAGGAATTTAATTACTTTATCAACAGTACCATAACATTATCCTTCTCCATGTGAATTTGCCGTTTACGTCACTTGGGCCTCGAAAAGGGATAAGAGCGAAAACCTCTACCTCATTTACCGATGCATATAGTAGTTTCTACAAGACGGGAGCGAATATTCCTAAAATGAAATTTTGCTAAAAACGTTTGTTGCCAGTTTGATTGAGAATTCAAATTAGTATAGTTGGAAACTCAAGAAAACTTTCACAGATTTTACTACTCTCCCATACATTTCGTACATTAAATAAATAAATAAAATTCAGCGTTATCAAGCCTCAGCAGTGAACTACGGGATGAAGAGCGAACTGATCGCAAATCTTGCATGTTTATTTTATATCGTAGAAATACAATTTTCATGGAATTTAGTTTGCTCTGATATTTTGTGTTCATAATGAAGCAAACATTTTGCAGTCGTGTAATTAGTATATCATTCTCTCACAATTATAACCCATGAAATGAAATATATATTGCATGCTTTTACTGGCTTCTTTTTACTAAGCAAAAAGATAACAGCAAAGGAACACACAGTAATCTGATATTTTTGTAATTGACTTTTGTATGTGTTCTATGTTGAGAACATGAATACACGCATATGGTTGTATTTTGTTCTTTAAATAGTCAAACATTGTCAAATGAATGATTTTCGAATGACCACGTCACTAATCCCATCTGACATCACTCCTTCATATGAAAGTGACCATCACGATACAGTTCCTCGACACGTGTCATATGTATGGGTGATATTCAGTTCATGTACAGTACGTCTTTAGTCTCTCTCAGTCTTTATGCTGTTACACAACCACAACCTCCACCTCGCACAGTCACACGCACTTTTTGTCTCTCACCTTCTCCCTTCTCACTCGCCGTTATCACTGGCTCTCCGAAGCTCTACTTCATTACTCCTCTGTACCTAGTCCATTTACTGTAGCCTTCGCGTAAAAGTGCTTTTATTATTCGTTCATTTAAGTTAAAGATATTAGCTTTTGCTTCTTGGGTAACAAGTTTACGCCAGGTCAGGTCCCGTCTTCCAGCTGTCATCGACCCGCGGTCACACCTCGGCTAACGACATTTCGAAATTCGATGGCAAAGCACGTCTCACTGTCGTAGATGCTGGAGGGATGCTTGGCAGGTGTGGAGCTTTCTTTCGTTCTTTCTTTCTTCCTTGCACGTTTCACATGTCTTAATGAAACATCAAATATAACGTGACAGAAAGAGATAAGCGATTTCATGTCGAATCAATAAAAATGGCCTTTTGTTCCTCATATTTTTATTAATTTTTAATATTGCTCTACATTCTGTGAATCAAAAAAGTAATCAAGTGTATTATTTTATTTACTTCCAACCATAAATTTATAAATTTTGAAAAAAAGGAAACTGTTGTCATTTCGAACTGAAATTGGCTGTACTTTCGGAAAGTTTGTCCTAAAAACTCTGGAGGCATTTTGCACCTAATTGTAAGGCAATTTGACAATGAATAATTTAACAATAAAAAGTTTATTCGGTTTTAACAAATACCTTAATATAACAGATCTTCCTCTTTTGTTTACATACACTCTGCTCTGTTAATCGGTCGATGCACAGAGGTAGCTTTTTATAAGCAGAACGATTGGTAGGAATAATTAAGCTATGTATTATGTTACGAAAATTTCAATTATTTTAGAAGGTAAAATTTGCAATAACGCATTCTCACTCCTTTTTCGTCTCGACGCCTTTCGCATTGTTGGTGTTACTAGAAAATAGTTGAGAACAAATGCACCAGGGTTGAACACTTGTATGTCTTTTTAATCGTATCAGAGGAATTGCCTTGTAGCATCACTGCACCATTTTGTCAAACACTGTACCCACAACAACAACAACAATAATAATAATAATAATAATAATAATAATAATATGAAGCTCGTTTATATTCTCATTATCCATTAGATTATTAAAAAGAAACATCGATCAAGATTCTGCTGGTTGAATTGAATATTTAGAAAGAAATTAATTACCATAGTGTGCTTAATAACGTTCTAATTAGTTAACATTGTAAGAACTGTTAATGTTAAAAATGTCTTTCGTTTTCAATTACTCATATGTTTGACATTTATTTGAGAATAATCGAAGAAAATATTTACATTAAAAAAATTGCTATTGTGATAGTTTAGGATAATTTAGCCAACAGATTTTCCCTATAGTTAAGTTTTTCAGTGTTATCAATTTCAATTCTTCTCGGTTGAAATTTTTTTCTCTTGAGGAATCTGAAGCTTTGTCAGTATAGTTTCGTCGCGTGATTACATTTGTAGATGTTGCGTATTGCGGCGAGAACGTGAGGTATTTCGTGAAAATATCGTGTTTGCAGGCGTCACCTCGTCCTAGGCGCAACGGAGCTCTTCCCTAGGCGTCCACAGCCGTCGCGAATTCCAGCAGCCGCAAATGCAACGTTGTGTCTGCGTTGGCCTTGAACGGAGGTCGCCGCAGTGGTCGGGGTCGGGGCTGGGGCGGGGAGCTAGGCCGGGACGAGGCTGAAGCAGCGGACTCGGGAGCGGGCGTGGGCGTGTGCGCGGGCGGGGCGGGGCGGGGCGAGCGGGGCGAGCGGGGCAGGGCGGGCGCTCGTGAAGGGAGGGAGAGGCGGGGGGTGAGCAGGGCCGCTAGGATGCCCACGCGGAGTCTCGCCTCTCCCCCGTCGCCGCTGCAGCTCCCGGTGCAGCGCCAGCCGTCGCGTGGCCGATGGACGACCTAGAGGCGCTCTTCCGTGGCGGAGGATGGGACAGCAGCCCTCCGCCACCGTCAGGCCCGCACCAGGCGCCCTCGCCGCCGCCGCAGCCGCAAGCCCCGCCGCCGCAAGCCCTGCCCCAGCCGCAGCCGCAGCCGCAGACGCGCCTGCCCACCGTGTCCCCGCCCGTGGGCTTCGCGGGCGGCGCCGGCGGGCCGTGCGTCACCGACGTCTCCTCGGCCGACAGCACCTCGCCGCCCCCGGCTGCCGACGGCGCCCTCCACACGGCCTACGCCGGGGACGTGCCCGCCGACAAGCGCACCACCAACTCCATACGAGGTACACGAATGAATGTTTGGCCTGGGCCAAAGCATCTTTCGGCAAGTACACTCACGGCAAGGAATGCAGTACGAGATGAGGGGGTAGAATGGAAGGTTCGATCCATATCCCGTCTTGTAAAACCACTTCAGTTACTCACTTGCGCATGTATTTGTCAAACGAGGTCCACTACCAATTTTCGTGCGAACATCATCTCATCCTGGTTTCTCAAAAAACCAGGACCAAACTTGTAAGGTAGGAGTCAGCGTTTAGAAATTGTCATAAAACCTCAAATTCATATTCTCAAACTGAATCTGTTTTATTTTGTCTACACGTTTCGTATATACGAAATCCATCTGTCGACATTATTCTTACAATATACTGCACAGCAGTTACAGTGTTCTAGCTTTATGATTCGAGTTGAAGCAAAGAAGTTTAAGACTAATTTTTCAATCTTAAGCTTTGTTTCTTGTCTCCGTGGGGTACAGCAGCACTTTCCTTATCTACACATTTCACTTATCTTTCACACATCTGTAGATACTAATAGTTCTTGTGTAGTTTGTAGGTTAGAGGAAGCAAATAAACAATTGTGTCTCATTAGGTAATTGCACCTTAAAAACAAATTATCCTAAACACTCCTTCCCCTGGGATAAGTATTCGACTGTTAAAATGGACTCTCAATTTGGAGGTGATTCGAACACCTCATGAAATTACCACGATTCAGTTCAAAATAATGCGAGAGCTACTAATATTTTGGAAAAGTCACAAGAAATGATTTAAAGATCTCATAATGAGGATATATTGCATTAAAAAGAAATATCTAACTTCAATATAGATAAGAGGTAGGTTTGAAAAAATTGAAATATTATTAAGCAAACAATTGTACTAATAGACCAAAAAATTAAAGAATTTGGAGCAGTTCTTAGAAAATATTATGTATTTTTTGATAAAAATCAATTAATTGTTTTATGGCATCCTTTTATAGAGTACATCGTCATGATAAGGAAAAAGGATTTTTTCAAAATGACTGTCTGTGCCTTCGCCTGTCCCTGCGTCAAGCCGTTAGTCTTTCTGTCCGTTTACCCGTCCGTCCGATTTTCCCCCTGTCTCTTTACCCGTCGGTCATTCTGTCTGCGTACCCGTCCGTCTATCCGTCCTTTCGTCCCTCCGTCCGTCCCTCCCTCCGTCCCTCCCTCCGTCCGTCCGTCCGTCCGTCCGTCCCTCCCTCTGTCCCACCCTCCGTCCGTCCCTCAATCTCAACATCCATCATTATTTTCGTCTGTCCGTCGGTCCTACAAGCTAATAGGTGTGTCCAAGTGTCTGTCCATTCTATTCGTCTGTCCGTCCACCTGCCCTGTAAACACTAGGGTTCAACAGTAGACAGAATTTTATCGAAGTGGATATTTTCGAAAGGATCTTACTGATGTCGCGACCTATCAAATTTAAAACGGAAGTTTTACTTATTGTATTTACTTACTGTATATGAGGCACGTAACCCATTCTCAAAATATTCATTAAGTGTTTCCGAACTTTTTCTTTCAATTTTTTTCATCGAATAGACGCGTATAAGAATGGCACAGGCAAGATTTTCAGTAAAACCTTTGAATTTTTGAAACGTGCAAGAGTGAAAAAATTTTTAGACTTCCTTCTCCCAAGTATATTATTCACGTTCGATTTTTACTTTCTTGTTAATTTCCTATTTACATTGTAAACATAAAGTATTGTAATGCTACACTGAAAAGTGATATGGTGGGTACCTGATACCGGACAAAATGGATAATTCTTGCTCCTACTTGTAGTCATAATTAGATCTTTAAATAGGGTCACCTACCTAAAAATATGAATCGTTTTCGCGTAATTTTACGATAAATGAAGGCAATTAAAAAAACTATAAATAGGTAAACAAGATTTTCTCAAAAATAGCACATTTTTTCTCGGATATAGCAAAGATTGCTGATAAAAAAAAATAAGCGCAGATCGAGTTTTCGAAAGTTTCAAACGTTTAATTTTTTCCGCATTTTTGTAGGAATACATACCTATGTATTTCGATCGGGTTTTCGTAGTTGTAAAATTACAATTTTGCAGATGTTTTCTTAATGCAAACTGTTCTTCAAAATTAGATCTTTAAATAATGTTGTACAGGTTTTCGATAATACGAACTGCACCAGTTCAAATTTCGCCAATTTCGCCAAATTTCAAAAATTATGAGGCCTGAGCAGCTACCTTGCGCACTTCACCTGCGCACGCCTGTTCGATACCCAGCGTGGGCAAACATTTTGCGGGTTGGAAACGCTTTTGCGGGTTCAAGTAAGTTTAATTTTTGCGTTCGAAAAGTGAAAAGCTCTGCTATTGTTAGGGCAGCACTTCTATTTTCATTAAAAGCTCTAGAATTTTGAGAACTACAGACATTTTTATCGGAGATATTCTGTGACTTCAAAATTGACGCTAGCTTTGCGACATTGCATGAGCAGTCTATTCCTCAATTTAGATTTTCAAATAATTTAATGTGCACTTCTTTCGAAATATTTAGTTTTTACATAATTTTAAGCTTTAATGTGACAATTTTTCCATCTAGTACAGTGTTAATGTTAGTATCACCCGATCATCAAGGCTCACGGAATGGGTTTTGTTTGTTAAAGTTTGTAAATGTTGTTTAAGTAACGCACGATTTCAAATCGTAGCCCGGACAGATATGTTTTTTCTTTAAACATTTTAGAAAGATATATCATAACACAATGAATTCAAGAAGAATTCAGAAAGCCATTTTCATTGAAACATTAAATAGAAGTTGCAATATTTTAATATTTTGTATCCACTGTCAATATTATGAGAAAGTATGGGTAGTTTTAGCACCACTAGCGTATCAAGCCCTCTGTTAACGTTTTGTAAGTTTTAAATTTCAGTGCCACCTCGAGAAAGATGTAAGGTTTACTATACCTCTGAACATAAACGACAAAAACAAAATAGTTAACATAATGTACTCATATGGAGATAAATGGAACTTGGGGACATGGTTTCTGGTTTTCGAAAATATCTTGAATAATTATGAGTGTCTAAGAATTGAGATGTTAAAACACTGTTGCAAAATAATTGTACATATTTGTTATTAACGCCTTGATTTTCCCCATAAGCGAATGACACTGCGTCATTGATTTCAATACATATTAGAGCTCTACATTTTGCGGTGAGCAGGGTAGAGCCGCTCGGGGCCCTGTCCGGCGCTCCCGGAGGTGGCCGGGAAGGCACGTCCCGCGCGCGTCGCTGTTCGGAATCTCGGAAGGCTCCGCAGTAGCGACGATCACCCCCGGGCAGTCGGTTGCCGCCGGTCCCGTGTGGCTCTGCGTCTGGCACTCATTCAACTACCTTTTGTATCATCACGCTCGTCTTTCACATTCACCAAGTAACTATTTAGAAGAACTAACACTGAGAATATGATCACTGCACGAACTACACTGCACGAAAATAAAATAGGAAATTTCAATGGTATATGGACAGAGCGCGTGAATTCAGTACAACTTTGCGAATTAAAAAAAAAAAATTGGCATTTACCCGGCAGATGTCGCACCGGGTTCCAGATCAATTAATTCTCAGTTTCGTCGGTAGGAGGCACCGCGATAGAGGTCTGTTCTTCCAGAAACTTTCCTATATTATATCTAGTTATGTTATTGTGTTGTAAACTACATTTTCCCAACGGGTTTTGGGAAATAATCATTTTTAGTCGTGTTGGGTCATGCAGACCCACTGCGACTATTTGTGTAAAAAATATGGAGTTTCAAGTGAGTATTTATTATTAAATTGATGTTTATCCGTACAAATTGATGTAATAGCTTTAAAACATTCTTTTTTATTTAACTGAAAAATATATGCATTTAAAATATATTTTAATGGAATTGAATCTTTGTCACGAAGACGATACAAATAGAATGTTAGCTGTTTGGGAGCTGGAATTGATTACATAGAGTAATCTTAGAATAGAATAGGTGAAGATGAATGTGAATATGATATAGAGGAAAGGATGGGAAGGGAAAGGATTTTGGGAAGATCATAGCAGTAATGAACAGTAAAAAACCGCAGTGAACGAAAAGTCAACGTAGTTGGAATGTGTGCTATTTACAGTTGCGCTAGAAATTCGGGACATCAACTACATTATGCCGACCTGGATGGCCGAGGTAGTTAAGAGCGTGTACTGACTCAGGGCTTTGGTCCTAAGGGTCGAGGGTTTGAGTCTCGCCTTGGGCATGGTTGTTTGCCACTTGACTCTGTGACTTGACATTGCATGTGTTGTCGTGGAGGGCCTCGCGTTCTGCTGACCCCAGATCAGACGATACCGCAAGTATGATGCTGTCTAATGTATAGTCGAATATGCGTCCCATCGGGACGTAAAGGGTAACCAGCTGTCGGCTGGATGAAAGTACTAGTAAAAGAAACTACATTATGGCGAATGTCCCTGGAGTTTATTCTTTTGTAATTTCAAATTGCATCAATAACTAGAAAGTATAGATGAGCAATATTTCCAGAATCTGAATATTGAACTTATCATACTTGCTCTATCGTCTGTGTAGTATCAAGCATCGTTTCAAGTGATATTAAAAACACTTGAGGTCAACATTGATTTGCAAATGAAAACAATTCCATAAATAGTATGAAACTCTAGTACTTGTAGCAAACTTCTTTCCTAAGATCGAATAAGCGTTGCCAAAGATGCCCACAGTCGTAAATAGCAGAATTTGTAAAAAAAGCAGCAGTCTCTTTCACACTGGGGAAAGTTGTCTCTGCTAAGGGATGTCGGAGGCGATACATTGCACACCACATTTAGGGAAATATGAAAAGAAATTAATTGTAGGACAACTAATGAGATTCGTTCGTTTAAATCGAAGAAACAGTGATTTAGTCATTTTCCATAAACACAATATGTATTCAATTAAATAAAAGTACATCATCACACTACCAAAGCTATGGTATTTTTCTGAATGTCTTTTAACTCACAGAAATTGTAACAATACTCTTGTTGCCAGCCTGGATGCTACAAAGCGTCCAAGATCTTTTGATTAAAAATGAAATAATTGTGTGTGGATTTTCATTAAAAATTTCCTTGTCACAACAATTGTTTTGGTGAAAAAGGTGATCTCATATTTAAAAGCTTTAAAGACAAAAAAATGTGAGTTCATCAGTGCTAAATGTTACCAAGGCAAAGATTTTTACTGAAATAATACATTTTCACTAATAATTTTCCAAAAGTAAATATCTTAACTATTAATGTTGGTTCAAAGTTCCGCTGCGGGAACTGTCCAAAACGCCTCGGAGTAATACGTCTTTTCGTAGTCGATGAAGACTAGATGAAGTGGGATGTTGTACCCAGTGTCTTTTTCTATCAGCATGTGCAAAACTTCAGTCCCTTCTCAGTCTCGTCGTCTCTTCTAAATATCTATGTACTATAGCAGTAATACCTGTACAAATCGAGTGCATCTTTGTGTACCGACCTCGCGAGGCAACATACTTGGTGCACACACACACACAGATGCCTCAGAATAAATATTACGAACTTGTGGTGCATTTAAGGCACGAAGATAATTTGTTTTACCGAGGAAGATGTGGGAAATCGCACATAACGAAGTTACAGCTGTGATATTTGCCCCTGACCGGTAGGCAACCCATCGTGTTTTGGAGTTTGGCAGGTACATGAAATCATTTTGACGGCGGCGTCACAACGATTTCCTGTTAGCCACTTGACGATATACACTTATGCAACATAAGTGATGGATTAGCAATATGCAAATATACAGATGGCATTACAGAAGTATATATGAAGTGTTGTTTTGTCGTGTTTATTGCATAAAGGTTTTTTGGTCGTATTACGGCCAAAATCTTCAGTGCTAGAAGATTCAACAAAATAACCAAAATTACAATTAAAATTTGTGCATTGTAGAATATTATTTATAAACTGTAGGGTAAAATAAAATGTAAGGACAATAGAATAAATAAAAATAAAAATTGAGAAAATGAAAACATAATTTTGAAGAAAAAAATCATAAAGAATATTTTCATTTTACTCCATTATTCATTATTCATATTTAGGTCTATAGATTCATATACTCGTATTTATAAGTAAGTATTATAAGTATTTATTACCTTTGCCGAGGTTTAGAGGAATTTTAGCTTGTGTGGGTATGCCCTAATCTTTGTCCATTTTTCCCCGACTCGTCCTTCCGCAGCCTGAAACTGCCTGCTCTCCAGGCCCGCCCCCCCCCCACACTTGCCATGCTTCTTCCACTTTAGTATCCACATGGCCCATGGGCCCGTATTTTTGATGTGTAGTTACTAATGTGTACTAGCGTTCCCCTTGGGGCCGTAGGTGGCACTCCGCTGTGTCTCGTTCGAACGCCTCCTGATGTCGCCAGCCACTGTTACCCACGGGTACCGAGGAATGACACAGTCCGAGATGTTCCAACGCTGTTCGTACGGGACAGGAACAAAACGTATATTATGGGAAGGGCAATGCATGGTGAGAAGGAAAGCTCGGCTACCGGGCAGACCCACATATATTGTAAAATATGTAGATATGTGTGTACATGTATCTCGTAGCCGGTCCGGATGGCTGAGATCGCGAAGGCAGTAGTGTCGTAGCGATCTCGGTCAGAATGATCGCGGGTTCGAGCCCCCCCCCCTCGCGCATGGTTGTATTGCGTTCGTTCTTTCACCCCCTATCATCATCATATCGTGTCATCCTCACAGTTACAATACCGTTACGTGCAATAGTGGTCGCTAATGACCTAGAAATTGATGCGACCTTAAATAAATTTTAAAAAAGTATCTCGTAATAAATATTACAAGCTTGTAGAGCATGTTGTGGTTTGATGATGTTTTTTGCCAATGTACATGTGATGGGAAATATGGTGAAGTCACACGAGTGGTATTTGCCACTGATTAGTAGCTAACTCACTGGCGTGTGGCATGTACACATTTAGACGCAGTCAATTTACTTTACCTGTCAAACATTAGTGTGGGATGAGTTGCCTATCAATCAGGAGTATGTCACTGGTAACTTCGTTATAATATATTCGTTTTGCCACCACAAGTTCATTTGTAAATACTGTTTGTTTTCGACAGCCTGTATACTCAAGAATATGTGTAAAATTTATTTTGGGATGTTTCCATGTACAATAGCACGTAATTATATTTGTTGTGTAAATCGTGTCTTTCCGAATCATTTGGTACAACTGCGATCATTATGTCTTCATTGGCGAAACTTAAAATTGTGCTGGCATGTACTAAAGAACACTCGCATAACTTTTCTGACATACAAGTCAGTCCGCGGTCATGCGGAAGTAATTTCTGATTGCAATACTATCCGGTTAGTCCGGATTACGTCTAAAGCATCTAAAAGCCGCGTATCAATTCAACACTCAACTCGGTGTCACGCATACATTACAATCTTTAAATTAGCCAAGAGATAAAAATCTAGTGGAATAACATCCGGAAATCTTACTGGCTAATTTGGAGGTCCACCGCGACCTCTCCATCTTCCTCGATAATTCAAATAAATAAGTTTGGCACATTTGTGGCTCTCTTTAGTGCTGAAAGTGCCAGTGCATCGAGGAAAGGCGGCGAGAGAGTCACGTCTTGTAGAACAGAAGGTAATTCACGTTCTAACACTAAGTACGTGAAATAAGCGCCTCCGATAAACGTTTCAGTAAACAAGTGAGGTCCTATGATTTCATTTTCGACAATTCCACACCACACATTTTTTTAGGAAAATTCTACTTGGAATGGGCTTTCAAGTGTTGCATGTGGAGTAGGATGAGCCCATAAATTACTGTCTCTGGAATTAATTGTTCAACTTCTCGTAACTTGTGAAGAAATATAGTTCTGCAAATATCAGGTCGTTGAAGAAGCCAGGTAGAAAATCGCGTAAGAGATTCTCTGTTTTATGGTTGTGAGAATATTTGTATAAGTACGAAACTACATTTTGAAGAAATTCTCACACGTTAACTTGCTTCTTCCGAATCTGGAAAAAGGACGCTTTTGGAGGTGGGAGATAATAAACCGGTTTCTCGCAACGTTCTGGTGTTTATAAATCCGCTTTTATGCGGCACAATTCGATTAGGAAATCGTCTGTGATATTCACAGTTTCCGAACTGCCATCACAAAACCCGTTAACATAAATCTTGTGTGCGTATTCCTTGTTGCTGTAAATTCACGGCATCTTCATATGAAATGCACGTTGCAGTATTCGAAAGTAGATTGATAAAGGAAGTTCATAAAGGACTTCATCATTTTTCAGCAACATAAGCGTCAGTAGCGCGCTAATAAAACGCGGCTTCCAAATCTGGAGGGCTATTTCATTCAAGTTATTTATTTATGTAGTAAAAAACGGTAAAACTGTATGAGACGTATGGGGAAGATGATCTCAAATGTAGGTAGTCAATTGCGCGCCCTGCGGAGTACCAACTATTTCACTTCTACACTGGGCAAAATTATTGATGGGAATGTGACTAATGGAGGAAGATTTTGTACTCAACTTAAAAAGTAAAGTTTTAAAGTGTCATTGTTTATCCTTCTGATTTCCTGAAATATTATTTATATGTGTGTAAAGGGTGTATATGTGTGTAGTCATAAAAGGGTTGGAAAGCAACAAAAAGTTCGGTTTTCGACATTTGATTTTTGTCTGCGTTCTACGTTTTTATCCAACGCATCAACTCTCATATCCAGCTGCAGAGCCGTATGTTGCTCACTTTCCCGGGAGCGGTCTGCTTGGAAGTATTACAAGCATTTAATACAAACATTGTGATATTTCTGAAAAGTTTTTTATTTTGTAGTATCAGTTAAATTTGAATTAAAAACTCATAAACATGGCCACCTTTGTATTACATCCCTCCCCGCGCGAACTTTAGTATTGGAGGTTACTAAAGCGGATTTAAAAACATCGATGGTTTTGTGACGATGTATTATTGACATCGATAATTTCATTTTTGTCATCGATGTTTTGTTGGCGATGTCGCATCCCTATTCCATATCGCTCGGTACCCTGCGATCGTGTCCAATCTTGCCAGCCGGCCATCGGTAATTCAGTGCACTTGTTGTCTGCAAACGACTTACAGAGTCGACAATGCTTGAAGTTTTGGAAATGCACACAGTCTGTAACATACAGAGACGAAATTGAGTCAAAAAAATATTCTACGGGAATCTACGCGTATGAAGCCAAAACGGTGAAGGTAGTCACAGTTTAGAAAGTAAATTTGTCAAGGAAAGCAGTTTTCGTCAATCCGCCCTTGGTCTGTTCTATTTGTGATGAGCTGACGGATAAATTACGTATATCAAGTGGTAGATTTTGAAGAACGCCGATTTATCATTTCATTATCTAACTCCAACAACCTTAGTGAAATCTAGTAAATGTAAATCAACATAAATATTGATATAATGTCTCTGACATATTATTATACAGTAAAATATGGCAAACAGGTAAATAATGGAAAAATAATGATATGAAAAAATTCAACAGTACCCCTTCATAGCAAAGTAAATTAGATAATATGAAGTGAAAAAAAGAAAGAATCACTCTTCTCTTGCATTGTAAGGACAGTTTTTATCGCAAATTATTGTAAGAATAATGCGACAGGTGCACGATTATTTACGTGAAACGAAACGCGACGCCGATATGTCACCTCTGTGCTGATTGAAGTCGTGGCGTGACTTTTCTGAAATGAGTCACTCTTAATAATTAAGAGAATAATTATTAACTGAAAACGTGAGGAATTTTGCATTTTGTACACACGAAAACACACTGAAATAATGGAACTATTGACCACTGGTACATTGAAAAATTATTTTTAAGTTGTAAATAAAGGGTATGTGTCACATGACGCAAATTCCCTGATGCAAAATAGATTTAGGATAAAGTTGAGTCGCTTCAGTCGCCCGTTTTCAACTTGCCGGCATAGCTCCTGCTTTCGGACTTTGTAACGTACATAAAACAACATTGAGTCCTTCCAACGAATATATTGCCTATGCATTTTTTGCCAAAAGAGTTGCACAAATAATTCGATCTGTCCGGGGGCCGAACACGTGTACCCGCGAATCCTACCTGAGGACGATATCCACTGGACCTCACACCCCGGAGATATTAAAAGGTTTGCAGACATACACGTGCGCTGCCTTACACAAGAGGGGCCAATTGCGTTGGGCCCTCTTTTGTATTCATACAACTGCGTTTTACACAATATTCTGATAAGACATATTTCACTACTCAATAAATAAAACAAACTACGAGGAGAACGAAGTTATAACTTTACCGATTCAATTAATAAACGCAATTGATTTGATGTTGAACTATTTACAGGTTGTTAGATGGTTTGGAGAGCCTCTTCCACAAATGTACAATTATCCAAATTGTCAGGTTAGTAAAGGGGGATAATCAGGGTTTGAACAAATTTTCGGAAATAAAATGTTTTATTACTGTTTCCCTTTAGAAATTTTCAAGGGGACTACGACACCCGCCCCCGGCCCCTGTTATGAATGTAAACATGAGAGTAAAGTTTGCAGTGGTGTATTCTCCGTCAGTAGAATGCAGTGCATCTGTTTTTTCAATTCTTGCAGTCAAAAGTACTTCCCAGACCACTATATACGTCTTTAATGGTTAGAGTTGAATAAGCTTTATTGAACACTATGAGTTTAAAGTTGAATTACACGCCAAGTGTGGCGCTAGTGGGAACTTAACAGCCTCGATGACTCGCGAATGTACTGAAAGCATGCACTTTCAAACCTGCATGTGGTGCATCTGATAGTTGTACTATATCCTGAAGATGGCAGCACTTGTTGCAGAGATCTGAAACTAGCCGCACCTGCTGTTCATAATGCGAACTAAGATGGAAACTCACAGCTGGTTGTTTTGTGGCTTGGTTTGGTGATGTTAAATTTTGTTTATGATTTTTCTCTAAATGCTATGCAAATGATATAGTGTGAATGCAGTGCGGTAACTCTAGTAGCGTATGTTGTTTACTTAGCGTATATTGTTTATTACGTATCAAGAGGACGTAATTACGGAGTTTCGTGAGATAACGTTCTGCAATCCCAAATTGTTTGAAAAGCTGCTCGTTATTAACCAATGAGCGGACACGCCTTTTTCACTTACATTTTATTTATTTCAACGCCAAAAAATAGTAAAACATTGTGTGACTTACTGTAACGAACATTGCAATCGTTTCTTTTGGTGGCAACACGCGTGTCTGGCGAGAATTGAAAGAAAATATTCCCTCCCGTGAAATAAAATTTGCAAAGATGTACAGATTTTGTGTATTATCTTTCATCGTGTCGTTATCGTCATTTTACCGTGTGGTGAATTACGTTTACCACATGTTGCATTTTCTGTTCATAAATAGAGCAAATTATGTTGAAATAGGTTTTTAATTATTCTGTGGTTAACAGTATTGTTAATATATGTAATAGAATCAAAAAAAAAGTACCTAGGAATAATTTACAAAATGTAATTCATCAAAACTATACAGTGCAAAATATGGAAGTGAGGTTTCACCTGAAATAATGAAGATACATTACTATTCTTCTTATGAATACATTACACCTTAATTTTCACACTTTGCACATATTTCACAATATAAATGTTTTTTCACACAAAATTATAACATACTAGTGGCCTCCAGCAGCAAAAATGCTGCTGAAGAAAACCATACAAGAACGTTTTTCAAAAAGTAACACACACATACAAATGAACAACTATTATAATATTCTCGAATAACACTTCATTCAATTAAATTATTTAACAAAAACAGACTTCCTGAATTCTACAGTAACATACAAGTAGTATAGTATTTGTAGTGTATAGCAGTTCTGTACATACCAAGAATATCAAAAAAGTTGCTGTTTTGTAACGCAACTTATGAACAGTAAATATTTAATGGTGGATCCTTACGGTCGCATGACATCAAGTGTTGTACGCTTTGACGTAGAGAGTATGAAAATTCAGTCAATGTGCAAGTTTAAAAATAGGAAAAGTACAAAAAGTTATTTGAATTTTTGATTCAAATCAAAATTGTTTCTTTTTTTCTTCTTTTTTTCCCTCAAATTCCTGGGTTCCAAACGAATCCATTCTTATCTATCACATGGCCGGGTGCTGCATAGTTTTCTTTCAATTTCTGCACGCATTGGAAATTAGTAAATATAGATATTATTACTTCATCGCGATCACTTGGTTTTCCATTCGTTCAAAATTTAAGCAACGCACTCTTTTTGCAGCCAATTTTCTCCTTCCTTCATGTTTATCCAACCTAAACCGAAAATATTTTAAAAATAGACTCTCAGTATATACATATGGACGAAAAAGAGTGGTTGCACCTAAAGATTAACTACTTAATTATAGTCATGGTGAATAATACGCCATTTAATATTTTATAGTAATGCTTCGTGCACTATTTCAGAAAATAAAGATTAAAAACTCAAGTCGTCTCGAAATGTTATCAAGTCACAACCAAACGTATTTCGAACGTTATCAAGACAACACTGCGGACACAAGCAGATGTAGGACAGAAAGATGCTTAAGTGTGACAAGGTGTGTTGTTCAATTTTCCAGAAATGAGAGAGGACAAAGTCGGTCTGAACGGAATTCGCCAACGCGCTCGCTTTAATATTAAAAAAGAAACAGCACTATTTCTCCTTAATTTAAAAATTCAAAACAAAATATACATGCGGTCATTCTCTGCAAAAGAGTGCAATAAAACCACATGGCTGTGCGGTTCAGAATTATTATCCAAAGTGTTTTGTTTGCGTTGTATTTTTTGGAGGCTGACTCATCTCCCTCGAGCAGGAAAAGTGGCTTTTTAGATCTACTTGCCTTTTTACGATAAACTGTGATATAGACACTATTTTATACATTTTTGTTAAAATATTGCAGACGTTCCATAACGAAATCTCTAAATAATTTACACACTGCGGTGTAGGAACATGCAATATTTGATTCTCATACGTGTATCAGTGCTCTAATGTGTGTGGCCACCTTCAGTAAACTAAGGATTCACATATTGAAGGCCAAAGGTTCGGCAAAGTGTTTTAAATAAAACAGCCATTTTGAAAATGTTGACGTCAGTGATGCTTCCTGAGCGAACTAGAAATGACTTTCCGTGATCACGATAGAAGTGCGGCCTCCAGCAATGATTGAAACTATGGGTAACTTTTGCACTTAATGTCGCACAGTAATGTCATTCTGCATAATTTAGGAACTTTTTTAATAAGTACATCTCCGTGAAACCAGAATGATTAAATTCAAGGCATTTGTGAAGTGCAGATACACGAATAAAATCACAAAAAGAGACAATCCATTTTGTTACTTTATTGATAGACAAGACTTGAGACGTAATCAACAAGTGCGTATATCTGTACTGCGATATATTCATAATAACAATGTTGTTCATCTATTTTTGAGATTTTACGATGTCAGATCTGATTGAAGTACAGAATTTTATGGATATGCTAGACAGATTGGAGTGTGGAAATAAATGAATCACGTAGACATGTGACGGGGCTGAAGTTCTAGCAGATAAATTAAGTGGTGTACTGATGAGAGTAAAAGAGATCGTTTCTAAGGCAACATTCATTCATTGTTCTGCTACAAATTCAACGAGGTGTTTTCTCAATCTGTTTCGCTTATAATCAAATGTATTTTTTTCGATACTGGGCGGATTTAACATTCTTCATTTCACCTTTAAAATGAACGAATTTATTCCAGAAATTCACTGCACAAACTATTCCAAACTATTCCGCCTTCTCCATACAAGGAGAATCTACTTCAGCCCAGTGGTCCAAACGATAGCCAAATATACACTCTACATTCAAGAATTATTTAGCCATTTTGGACAAATTTGGCAATTTTGATAATTAAGCAGAACAGAAGCAGATGGCGTTCTTAAGATTTCTATTTTATTTGGTGTTCAGCATTTTACAATCTATTTGGATATTCCGTACCGTGCAATATATTCAAAACTTTAAGAATATTTTAATTACAAAACTTGGGTGGGGAGAAACTTAGATGCCATGTTCAACGCCGTACGAGAGACAAAGAATGGAAATAAATTACAGGCGGAACTTGAAAGAGACTACCTTGAATTACTCCACACAATATCATTACAATTTGAAGTCTGTTTCTTTTTTATTTTATTTTTAAATTCTATATTGTTTTAAATTTTCTGAATATTTACAAAATTTTTAAAAAAGGCAAGTTTACCGTTAAAGAAGGGGTATTGTAAATATTTCAATTTCGTGAAATTGGACGCTGAGCATATGGAAATGTATGCTTCAGATCATTTCGTGGAAGGAATGTGAAAAATTCGGGAGTTTCTAACATCAAACGGACTTCTTAGGGGACTAAAACAAGCGTATCAGTTTTCGGAATAGGTGAGGACTATGCTTGCAAGAGCATCGTGAGTGTAAAGATCTCAGCCGTAAAGCCAACAAAACATTTAATTAATTTTAATTAAATATTTTTGAAAGTTGGAAATACTTTAAGTATTACGATATTACGCAACCGTTGCAAATAATTAGAGAAAATATGTGCTGTTCTAGCTCTGCTAGTTTCTATTGTAAATAATTTGCTCATCAATGATTTGTGTCAGTTGTTAAAATCGTCGTCTATCCTTAGTGTACGAATACCCGTATCCGTGTATAATTAAAGATTTAGTTCCTTACCATGATTATCCTAATTTTAAATAATTCTAATGCTCATTTGGTTCCTTACCATGATTATCCTAATTTTAAATAATTCTAATGCTCATTTGGTTCCTTACCATGATTATCCTAATTTTAAATAATTCTAATGCTCATTTGGGTCATCTTCCGTATTGTTAACGTAAGTGAAAATGAATAAAATTTATTATTACAATAATTTTTCAGTAATTATTAAATATAGAAAGAGGTTTATGATGAATGAGATTTAATTCATTTCATCCACAACTACTTAAATTACTACTGTTTAAATTTCGCGCAGTAACTGATTAGCGCAGAGACGAATCGCCCTCAGTCGAAGTAATGTGACCCCTCCTCGTGTGCAAAGATGGGTGCAAACCTTGGGGAATTATTTTCAAGAATATTACCTATGAGTAATATCTTTGTTTCCTGTAGTACCTCCAGTGACATTCAGCCGCATGTAGTTGATTTTTGTAGTATATTGTTTAATATTATATTATTTCCATAACTTATGGAATGGCCTTCGAATAACCGCCTCAGTTCAAGACACGAAAACTCCCTATTGAACAAGTTCTCAACTTCCCATCGCACACACTCCTCTCCAGTTACTTCGCGAAAATTGAGATCACTAGCGTTAACAATAGAACACCTTTGCTTCTCCCCGTCTGCTTCTTGGCCAATTGTTTTCAAAATTTCATAACTGTCGTTCGGTGGTTGGTACCATGCCATAATTTCCATCTAACATTCCAATACATTGAACTCCAAACCTAGTATTTCGTAATCATTATATATGAGAATGTCCCTAACATTGATAGACACATTTTTCGAACGAAAACTTTTCCGCTACAGCTTTTCCACCTCATTGTTCCAATTTATAAAGTAACTTTACATTCAAAATTTGACTAGTCTTCATTTAACCAGTATTCTGTTTATTTACAGTTCGAAAATGATTAAAAAGTATGTGTGCGGCTTGGGGGAATGTAGAATGTGTGACAGTTTTCTGGAGCTTCAGATATCTTATCCCCACATTTTTACAACGTTAAGTTGAATTATATGGCACAATTTGACTACAATACATATTTTCTACCATGTAGTAGAAACTACATATGCATTTTAGATATGCTTTATTCTACCACTCGTATAGAAATCGCGTGACTGGCAAGAGAACATGGAAAATATTAATTTGATCGTCCTGCTAACAAAATAACTACTATATTCCTCAATTACATCCCACAAAAGCTGTAATCGTGCGCCGGAAAACGGCGAATTTTTGACAGAAAACTCTTATCGCCGGTCCCTGATAACGAAAAAGTGGATAAATCTTATATGTATATCTAGTTTATATGAACAATGTTGACAGTTTCTCGTGAAATATATAACTTAGTTTTTTTTTACTTAAATAAAATCTGTTCCAAAATTAGATGTTTTAAAAAGGTTATATACAATTTTTTTGAAAAAAATAACAGTTGTACAATTTCTGCTTGAAGTGAATGGTAATTATCAAAGAGAATATTTTCTCAAAAGTATCTCCAAGTTTTCTTAATTTTTTCCCATGGATAGAACAACGCTTGCTGAAAAGAATAAATAATAATGACACATCTAATATTTTTGTTGAATTCTCACAATTTTCGAAAATTGCAAAACTTAAAAAGAACGCGAGAAAATATGTGCTGTTAGAGCACTGGTAGTTTAATGTTGCTATATTTAAAATATCAATATATATATATATATATATATATATATATATATATATATATATATATATATATATAATTACTGTGTCTCTAGTATCACCATACTGATGGTCGAAACCCTGGTACAAACGTGTCAATGAGTTCTTGCTCGTTTATGCCAGTTTTAATATGTGTTCTTTATAATTACAAAAACACAAAATGAAACATTTGTCGTTGGAGCATCCAGTTCTGATGTTTTATAAATTTCAAAAGCTGTTTTTTCGAAAGTTTGTTTTATGTATGTAGTGTAGTGTAGATCGGGACTGGATGAATCACTATGGAATATGGTCTTCTGTAGGAGAAATGAACGACTGACCTCTAGGAGATAAGAGCGCCGTGGTTTATGGGAAACACGATTATCGAGCAGTTCATGGGGCACTTCGAATTGAGGACTCCTCACAGGTCAGGAAAATTTGATGCTGCAGGTCCCATTAATCACTTGCACGAAATTTGGTAGATATTATTCATAATGGTTGGATTAATTATTTTGACTGCAACATATATTTCACTTCTGTACCTCCTATCCCATCCTCCAGGTGAAAGAGCACGCCCCAATGGCCTGAGCTTCCCAACCAATATAGACATTTATTTATGTATCCGTCATCAAACAAAATACTTTCCAAAAATCTGTGTCAGCAAAGTGTTACATATATTATGCAACTCCAGTAGTTCTGACGTGCAAGAAGTGTTTACTTAAAGCACACGGTGCACGTGTCCCGAACGTTGGTGTTGTCCACACTACAAGACATCTGAGCTTCCGCGACCGGTCAGCGGAGTCCAGGCACCCTTGCTGCTTCGGCAGAAGTCTATTACGTGCAGACGAAGGACGCCCGTCCGGGGACGACCGATTCTCAACAATTAACATCACATTCTACGATTGTCAAGGTCTTTTTGTTGTTTGTCATTGAATGTCGGTGGCAGCGATGGTGTAACGGTTAGCGTATTGGACTGCTATACCCAAGTAGACGGGTTCGAAGCCGTGGATTTTTAAGGGCGAAAAAATCCTTCCTTCGGAGGGGAAGTAAAGCCGGCTTGCATGCAAAAGATTCTCGCCCAAGAAATACCTCCTTTCTCCGCTAGTGGGGGAAAGGAGCGTAGCGAAATTTGCGTGGTCAGACGGAAGACCGGGCCTGATGCCTGATGGCCCGAGTCTCGCCACGTAAAATGAGCCATCAATTCAATGTTAGACAATGCCTGTGGCTAATATTGACCTGAAGTTCTACTGCACAGTTCGTTTTAAGAATGAGACCATAAAATGCCGGAAAACGTCGAGAAATGTTGTGCTGTGGCAGATACGCGTTCTTCTTCATTTAACAAGACGATCAAAAGGTGTGTGACCAGTACAAAACACCAGAGAGCGAAGAATGCCCGATGAAGGAGAGAGTGAAACCGTGCAGGGCGAGAGTGATATTGAAGGCAACGATTAAGATTACATAATCACTGAAACGTCACTACAGTCGCTGAACAGTTGCTTGGTAAGTATTCACGTGTATCATATTCGATTAAAACTGAACTAAAGGCAAATACGAAGGTACATAAGCTATCAAACAAACAAAAATTCATATAAGTGACAATAAACAACCTGGAACATATAAAAGTGGTGACACGTTTGTGGATGATCTTTACTCCGAATCTGGAGGTATAACGGGAACTCAGAAATTCATTACAATTTAGCCAGCCCGTCGAGAAGTGCTTGTCTCAAATTACTTCCACTCTCACACTTTCAAATCAACAGAATCATCACAGCACAACTACCTGGGTAACTAAGAGTTCTACCACAATGAGGAAATAAAACGATTGCTGTATAGTGCCTTTTTTGCAACCAATTTCTTAAGCTTTATAAGGCATTTTACTGGATATATACGATGTGTATATCTGGATATCTATTATTAAATAATACTTTTGAATAATTGTCTCGTTTTCTTCTTTGTATACGGAATGCAGAGGAAGTTACGTTGTGCTATAAGGAAAAGTCCCGATTTTGCTCGTTCGTGTGAGAGTAATGTGGCAATCGTTCTTGCCAGCCAGCAACCGCGGCGCTAATTCCATCCCCAGCTGCGTTCCAGGTTCTGTCTGTGAGAAAGTTTTTCAATGCACAGTAAATGGCACCGATCGAACTGCATCGTCGACCACGTCACGTGTATGGACCGGACATCATGAGCAAGCTTATTGTGCGTCGCAGTGGAGGGAATTGTCAGAAGGATGGCAAAACGTGCATGATGGTGAGCGCAGCGAGCGGCCTGTCGTTAAGAACGACGTTCTGGATCAAATGCAGCAGCGAATTGTGGCGAACCGTCGTTTCACGATTACGAGTCTCATATCCAGATTTCCCGAATCTTATTGCTCGAAATTACCAAAAAACATCTGTTGTATAAGAAAGAGTGTGCGAGGTAAGTGTCAAAGCTCTTCAAAATGTCGACGAGACCCGTATCGAATTGTCGATGGAAGAACGAAATCCCGCCCGGCGATTGTTGCAGGGTATTTGTGTGCAGACATTTCACGCCCACGATCATCTGTCCGATGGACCAGCTAACGTGATTCTTCTGAAAAGGCCAACTGTCGCCAGTCAGTAGACGTCCAGTTGCGGTATTGGCGTGCAAATTCCAGCCTTCGTCGCCGATAAACGGCAGTCAGCACGGGTGCATGATCCTGGCACCTGCTGCGGAGGCCCATAAGCAGCAACGTTCGCTGAACGGGTGTTGAGGAGACCCTGTTAGTGGCCCCTTCATCTAGGCGGTCGCAGCCGTTCTCCCTTATCATCTATGGCCCGTGGTAGGCCACATTTTCCTCGGCGCCGGTTTTGGAAATCGCGAATTTTGCCATGCACGGTATACTTTAGCTACGGTCAAACGCGCACACTTCACAATCATAGCCGTCTTGGAAATGCATCCGCCCCTTCCCTGAAAGCCAATGATCATGCCATTTGGACGCCCATAAATCGCTCCGTTTCTGCAGCGCGACAACTACTGCTCTATTTGGCGCTTCCACCCGACACGCTCTGTGTACCCTCCACTGTTAGTGCTGCCACCTGCCGTCTGTAAGTGGTTATTGCACGTTTACGGTCAACATTAATGTGACTCGACAGTGTAATAAAAACTGATTATCGTAAGGAATGAAAAATCCTATTCTATTCTATTATTCACTTTACGAACTGTACCCTTAGTTGTATCCATGCGTCGGATTGAAAAGCCACTTGCCTTCAAACATTCCGCGCATCCTTCAAGAATGAGAAGAGTTTGTTGAGGAAAATGTACTGGGCTTCAACATCACAGGAATCGCCATATCTCGAAGCCCGAAAAGAAATAAAAGTATTTTCGATGCATGTTATCATGTAGGACATTTGTCTATATCTGATTCTTCATGTATACGCTTTCATTAAAAAAATTAAGGCAGAGGACATGACACCTCCAACCCTTCTCGTGACACACTCGATTTGGTATGCAAACTCTAATTTCCTCTAAAAGGTTGCAGTTAGCAGAACTTACCCACCTTTGGGCGAGTTATTAATAGCCTTCGTAATATATATGAGGTGGAATATTTTTAGAAAATAATCTTCTAATAAGTTGGTCTAGACTGATTGGGTATTAAAGGGTTGTTATTGTACCAGGATTTGAGAATCTTAGAGTCCTGTATAATCTCTTTATATATTCTAATGTGCATTAAAGATTTTATTCACAAAATATTTTATTAATTTCTTTATAAAATTAGTTTAGCTTAGCAGGATATATAACTACTTTTAAGCAAAAGAACAATAATGTGTAAATATGTTTGTATAATGTTAATTTAATAATTATAACACTTGTAATATCTAATTAAATTACATTTCAAATGAGTCAATTTAATTTGGTGGTGGAGTTTATCCTGCGATGAAGATTTGCAAGGTAAGATACACTGGAGTCCATGTTTTCTTGTTTCGATGCGTTGTTCGCTGCAAATGATTGTGGACCAAGCCAGCGGCAAGGCACCTGTGCTTCCGGTTCTCACTGCGTGCCGCGTTTACAATATGACTCGCCCTGTGTGGCCGTGCTTTGACGCGGCCAAAGAGAATCACAAAGGCACACTTCACTGATTATACTTATAAATGTTGATGAGTGAAGTGGTCTCAAAACCAAATAAAAGCGTACTGAAATGTAAACATTTTCAGGCATACGTTTTAAAAGAATTGATTAGAGATAAATTTGGTGATATCATCGGTAACGGTAAATTATTTTGTATTACACTGCCAAAAGAATTTGGGTTTCACCAAAAGAGAGAAAAGCAACCTATCATCAATATCAATCTTCCTCACACCATTCAATATCAGCAAATCATTTACTGGATGGATTTATTTATAGAGGAGCAAGTGTAGGAACGATCTGGGCGCCTTCGATTATGGGCGCCTTCAAATGAGTTCTTACCTTGAGAAAGTGAAATGAGAAAGTTCCAAAAGGCGAGTATCTTACGTTTCTTTTCTTAGCTATTTGATCTGAATCCTTACGATCGATTGAACATTGGTTCCATGGAGGTTTCTTATTTGGTTTCTACAACTACTATCACCGCTTTTATTTCTTTTTCGATTCTCAGATTAATTCGCTGATTTTTAAATGAACATATTATTCACAAATACTAAATTCGTTCATTAAAACGAATACAAAGCTTTAAATATCCCCGCTTTGTAGTTTCCGCCGGCAAAGTTGAGAAACTAGCTGCAAACCAACCTGTCAGTCAAATTCTCACACTTTTTCGTGCAGTCGCTTTTCGTCCTGAGCTTCGGGGGCGCGGGGACATCTCCTCAGCCGCGAGACGTTGCGGCAAATGAGGGTTGCTGGGCGCACTCCGTGACGTCCGACGCAAGAAGAGGGAGCGTGCGTGTGTTCTTGTTGCTGCTGTTCTGCAACTATCGTCTCTACGTTTGTTCATAGTGTGCATGAGTGAATAAGTGGTTCATTAATTAGTAATGAATTCTTGACTGTGTGAGTGAACGAGCCTGCGAAATTTGATTTGTTCATACAGCTCAATGTTTATTAGCTTCTTTTCAGATTCATGTATGTTCAATTTGTATAAGTTGGTTTCGGACACTATTTCAAAGCGGCAATTTCATGTAATATACCAACAAATTGTACAATTACCTGCAAATGTTCAGTTCGGTAAGAAAAAGTTGTACGTCTGACGTCGTTGGTCTGAATTCTGAAATGTTGTGTCCCTAACTCCTAAGAATGTATCATATTGTGGAATAGATACTAATACAGCGTGTTTTTTCCTCCACAGCCCAGATCGAGATCATCCCGTGTAAGGTTTGCGGCGACAAAAGTTCAGGCGTCCACTATGGTGTCATCACGTGCGAGGGCTGCAAGGGCTTTTTCCGCCGCTCGCAGTCGTCCGTTGTTAACTATCAGTGCCCGCGCAACAAAAATTGCGTCGTTGACCGCGTCAACCGCAATCGTTGCCAATACTGCCGCCTCCAGAAGTGCCTACGTCTGGGCATGTCCCGCGATGGTAAGTACAATGTGCATCCTTCATTCAGTCTTAGATACGGAGTAACCATGCGGTTCGGCAAACGATACAAGGCTTCGATATTATTTGATATGTCTCAATTGTTATGTGTCGGAAAAGAGCCTATAGGATAGGGTTTGCGGAGGCTAGGCTTAACAATTCCTACACCTCGGTCGTAAAAGGAAGTGATTTCACATTACTTTCCAATGCATAACCTTCATACTTATGATAGAATTGACGAAAGACGATCAAATCATTCACACATGAATTCTGTTGAGTATAAAAGCTCAAGGGCTTCAAAGAGTATGAGGGATAATAGTATAATAGGTAATGATTTTTTTCGTTTGAATCCTAATTGAAAATGCCAGTTCAAATTAAACAATGTAAGCACATTTTTGATACACTTACAGTCAAGAAATAAAATAATTTTACAACTGTTGAAATAGAAAAAAAGAGCACTCATCACTTTAAGAATATTGTTTCCACGCACTCGGTCGCACGGAGGAAGCGTATAAGTAGTAGTGCTACAACATATTACTGATATTGTTGTAGTAATCAAGGACTGCGGATTTCTAAAATTCTAATAATTATATTGAGCATTACTAATATATCAACCATTTCATATCAAATCACTTTTTAGGAAACCGCATAAAACTCGGCGTCAAATGACCAACATCTAAAACGGTCCCTGAGGCCCACTTATTTAGGGATATTCTTCTATAAATGGCCAATTTTTCGTAAATTAAAGAGGAGTCTGAATAACGTTCAACAAAATTCGTTGCTAGGGAAACATTGCTCGAAAATGTCTACGACCCTTTTTGCTCGCAGAATGCTTATGGGTATAGTGAGTGTATTGTAAAACTCGTTTTGTAGGTCCCTTGTACTGAGAATGAGATAAATCTTGCTCATCTTGGTGGTAAATTACTTCCTCTTTGTAGATTCAACTAGTCAGAATTCACGTTTTGTGGGCCCGTGATACCAAAAAATTGCTTTACAGCAAAACGTTCACCCGTCTGTCCGTCTTGTCTGTTCTAGCGTCCAAATGGTAGACAGAATATTTAGCAAATTAGATATTCCTTGATCGATCTGAGTGAAGCCGCAACCTCTTGAATTTGAAACGGATATCATTATTATTATTATTATTATTATTATTATTATTATTACTATTACTATTATTTGGGGGTACTTAACGTGAAGACTCAACGAAATTTCCGAATTTTCTCAAAACTGACTCCAATTTTTGTCTGTATTTTTTTCTCGAATAGAGCAAAGTACTCTTTTAAAAATGACGTAGATCCGAATTTCACTGAATTTTTCTTTGATCTCGCGAAATGCAAAAGAGATATTTTTCTCCCGCGAAAATATAAATAATTCGCAAAAATATTTGAATATTCTGGGAATTCACGTATTCATTGTTTGTCAAGTAATGAATGTAATCACAACAGCAACCGGTTAAGTTTGTTGAGTTACCGACACTTCAAGAAGAAAGTTGAATATGTGCAATTTTCGAAAATGCAAAAAAGGTTTTAATGAAAATCGAACATATGCCATTTTATTAAGCAAAATTTTCTATTCTAGTAAAAAATATGAAAACGTTTGCAGACTGTGACAATGTTGTTAATGTAATTTTGAAAAATTCCCACTATTTCTCTCAAAATTAATCAAAAGCTACATATATTTTCAAAGAAATGTACATCATATTTTAATAACTAATTTTGAAGAATAGATTTCAGTACGTAAAATGCTCTATCTTCAATATTGTAATGTAGAATGACGCCGAAAAATTTAAACTTTTGCTTTCTATTTTCGAAGCGTTATTGAGCCCAACAAAAATGGCATCTGTGCCATATTTATAAGCATATAATAGCATCGACAGCACACAATATTTGAGAAACATTTAAAGAAAATAATGGTGCCATTTTTTTAAAAAACTTCGAAAATTTTGAGGCTTCACGTAAAGCACTTCAAAAATAAAAGTGGACGTTTTAAATGTAACGTCGCGACATGAGCCAGATCGATTGGAGAATGTCAATTTGGATGAAATCTTGTGTTTGTTTAACCGTTAAAAGGGATGTATTGACCACAAACAAATTTTACGGCATCAAGGATCCACAGTAAGTGGATTCTGACTACACAACGTATTAGAGAAAGTAAATAAGGAAGTTTTTCCAAATTATTATTATTTTTCTTCTTTAAGCTTCAAGCATTCTTCCTTTTCAAGATATGTTCTATTTTCTGAGCTACTGCATAAGTGTCTCGCCCATCTTTGTGCTGACAGCTGCTGGCAAAAGTAAGTTGTAAAGTGCATTTTCTGATATTCGAATTTGCATTCCTCCCGACTAAGCAAATGTATTATATTTCCTGAACCAGGAAAGGTATAAATAAAGGTATGTCTTGTTCCGTTTTAAAGCCAAATATATTCCTCATGTAAAACTAGTGGAGCTACAACAGCATATTCTTTCTCTGTTTATTTGTAAAAGCTTGCATTATGATACTTCCACTTGAACCTTTACAAAAATTTCCAACTAGCAAAAAGGATTATTCACCTTTCCTAGATTCGGACTGGGTCCTTCGCATCAACGTTATCGCTACACAGACACTCGGGCTATACTCGCCTTCACGACGTTAAAAAAAGTAGCGATTGAAAAAGCATTATTTCTAACTTAACGCAATTTTCAATAAATCAGAGAGTTCAATGGAAATGAGACCTACGCCATTTTTAAAGCGCCATCATATACATACTTTGCAATGTTCATTGCTTTAACTTCAAACACAAATTACGCGAAAACTAATAATTTATACAAATAATTCTACGCGATCTTATTTTAAGATCTACTATTTTAGAATTATTTTATTGAACAAAATATCTCATCAATATAATATAATACTTTTGCAATATTATATTTTTTTCAGTTTATGAAAATACAGACAATTTGCTCAAAATAGGACCAGCATCGTACTTTTACGGTCCTTAGCTACATACGAAGAAAAAATCTAAGAAAAATATTGGAGCGGTTTTGGAGAAAATAACTGTTAAACAAATTCTATATTTTTCCCAGAATTATGCGAAAACTATTGATATTTTCGAAAATTTGTACTTGACCATAATTTAAGACCTGTCTTTGAACAATAGGTTCATTTAGGAAAGAAATTTTTATCTTCTGTATTGTTTGTTGGATGACGCCGAAAAAAAGTGAACTCTTGCAACACCGTTTTAAACCCAAATGTATTCATCATGTAAAACTAGCCCTTCGATTGAGTCTTTTCCGTTATCTTAACCACGAAGTCTGTGATTAGGAGACTCAACTCCGGTGATGGGGGTATGTATGAAAAGCGTCGGCAGGTAATTGGACACACTTCAGCGACATCACGGTTCGTGTGAGAACGTTTGAAGGCTTTTTTCGGCCAATGGCCTACATGCTTATGAGTCAAGTCAACGCCATCTACACTTACTGAAACACACCAAAATGTAGATGTAGTCGGTCAAGTATGTGTACATGCTTCTTTAATGGCTGAAAAAAGTCAAGAAAAGTTCCTTTATTCACCGCGTGAACTCGCTGAAGCTAAGTGTCTCATGGGCTGCCGAAGTTTTTCGTGCTGCCCATGAGACACTTAGCCCCACCATGCCGCCAACACGGGAAGTGACTCACCCTTACAGACTTCGAAATCTTAACATATTTCTAAATAACATATTGCAGATTATAAAACCAAATCCAGGGTTGATGTGTCTGGAGATGTCAGAGGCTGCATTTTATCTTCTTTTTTAGTCTCAAAGCTTTCGGGACAGAGTTTGCGGCTTCGGTTTCAGTACTTGGAAAGCCATCGTTTAAAATGTGCTCCATTAATAGCGGGACTGTACCTACACTACAACAGCGACACCTCTTGTAATTAGAGCATTATAACGTTCGTGTACCACAGAAAAGTCTAGTATATTGCGCGTTCGGCCAACTCGTACTTTCAATGTTTTTGGCGACTCACGCAGCGACTCCCTCGGCGAACGTACGGGGGATCAGCTGCGCTCTCAGCGGAAGAAGCACCTATCTCGCCTTCGCGAGTTGACAATCACCGCGGCAATGCTGTAAATACATACATTTATATTGACTCAGAACGTGCAGATACTGGGACTGACTTTAACAGTTTTTTGATCTTGGCCGGAACTTCCGGAGTTTTAAGGTACTCAAAAACGATTAGTGCCTTGATTCTGAACCAAATGAATTGGAATGACGCCCTCGAATTTGGAAGTAATATAATTTATTAATAAAAATCTGATTGCCCGGGAGATACTGTATTACTTGTGGGAGTTGACTCTCTTCGATTCCTTGCGATCAGTAAGGATTTTGAAAAAGTTTCGATCGATGAATCTTGAGACTCGCTCTGTCCTCCCATACTTTTACTGTCTTACACTTATGTTCCGAATGAATTTCCGTTTCTTTTTACTAGTCAATAAGGTAATCTACAATGTAATATTTTACTTTTCCGAAATCAGTACTGGATAGCTGTCTCCCAGCAAACGTGCGGTTCACTTATGGTGAAATTAGACTATTACGAATTTGACGTATGGGGGAGAAGTATAATTTGTAACAGGAGTGAAAATATTGTTTGTGCGCATTTTAAAATCCTATAATTGTTTTCTTCCCATTCCACAGTGGTGAAACTGCTGAAAACATACGAAGTTTCATGGGCACCTTATTGCGATCTACACTAATTTACGAAAATTTAATTGACTGAATTTGTAATTTTATTGTTTGAAATTGTTTTATTTTTCAAGTATCTTTGTTAGCACCGTCTTCAATTTGGGTAATATATTACCCAAGTGGTTCCACAGCCCGAAGCCCAATCAACAAATAAATAATAATACAAGGAATAATTCATTGTACGATTTTACTTTACGTAAACTACGCTGAATGAACATAATGCGAGTTAAATAATACAAAACTAATCGTCACTTAATTCGAATATCCAATTCACGCAAGCAACAGATAGCATTTTATGATTTGAATACAGATATAATCATTTATATCCTTTGCCCAGTACTAAAGTTTGTCTTAAATTGAGCTTATTGACATAGCTTAGAGCGAGGGTTGGAAACCCTGGATGCGGCATTTCGACAAGTGACGACTGACAAAGCAGCTCCGAGCTCGCGCCCGCCGCTATCAGCGCCACCTGTCAGTGACCGCTTGCGCCAGCTTCCCATTGTCTGTTGCCATTTGGGCGCGTGACGTAGCTGGCTTATACTGGCTGCGTTGCGACATAAGCGATACACTCTCTACAAAAAATTTGCATTTCGTTGTAGTTTCACAAACATTTTAAATTCTTTTTTTATGGCTTCTTCATTTCTCGAACTCGCAACAGTTTAATCAAAATGAGAATATCATAGTGCACCGAATGGCGTAAATTCACATGAAAAATTGAGTGAAAAAATCAGCCGTACGTCGTTTTACCAGTTTTATAATTATAGATCATTTAAGACTTTTGAGTCTGCAATTATATTAAATCATGAAATACACCTGAAATAAAAATATCGACGCCAAAGAGTTCGGAAACTTTACGGTTTATGTTATATTTAACATTCAGATTACGTAATCAAAACGATGTCAAATGATTATGCTCTTCGCGTAGAAAGAGTTAAAAGGAAAATAATTGAAGTTTGTTTTTATTCTTATTTGGGCACTTTTGGAAAACTGTTACATTTGTTAAAAAATTTTAAAAACTGTTTATATTTTCAAAAAATGGAATGCAAATAATAATTTTTTGAAAATAGAATTTTTGTTAATAGAATCGATTCACGTTAATTATGAATGGAATATTAACACGTTAAATATAATGTGTTAATATTCCGCTCATATTTAACGTGAATCGATTCCATTAACAAAAAGTTTGGTTTCAATAATGTGTAAATGTTGGGAAAAGTTGAAATTTCATAGTTTCATGTTTCATAGATAGAAAAGCATTCCCCTTAATAGTTGTTTGTGTGACAAAGGCATTTGGATGTTTTGTCGCGGGAGCAATTTTTAAGCCCAGGACCGGTGGAACCGATCGTAACAGTCAGTTCTCAATATGGCGTCAGAAACAGAGTGCCTATCGAATTAAAATTAGTGTATTTTCCAAAACAGGTGTGTACAATTTACAGAATCATCTACAAACGACTAGTTGAGGTTCAAGTTATGATATTAGATTGACTAATAGATATTTCCGACTGCTATGGGCATTAGTCCTGTTATTGTCGTGAATGTTTTACTCCGGGAGGTGGCGGTAATTTTTCCTGGAAGGTGAGGTCCTGCGCATCCTACCTTGATCCTGCGAGTACAGTAGGATCGAAGGACCGTAGTTGGCTTGCAGAGATTTTCCTCTCCTAGTATCTCCAACAGAGAGGAACCATTTCAGCCGGGACAAACTCTAGCTCCATAATGATCGCCCGGCATCTATGATAGTGTAAATCGTGCGTGGTCCATGGCCCATTTGTGAGGTACTACTCAGGCATTCGACTATTATAAGAGCAGAGAACCCCCAGAAAACTACAGATCTGTGGCTGAATTCATCCGAGTGGTATATCCAAGAGTCGAAAATCCGACATGGACAGAGCTCAGTCCCTTCAGCACCTTCCGTCAGAGACGCTACAGGGATCGGTCACGCTGGGTGAGCGAATACAACCGGTGTGACTTGAGTTGGTTAGATGCCTGTGCATGAAGCACCAGTGGGTAAGGTTCCCATGGGAGAGATTCTAGTTAGAGAGGTTTGTGTTAGAGAGGTTGCAGTTAGAGATACGAATTAGAAAGGCTTTAGTTAGAGCGATACGAGTTAAAGAGATTTGGGTTAGAGAGATACAAATTAGAGAGGCACGAGTTAGAGATGAACGAGTTAGAAATGTAAAAGTTCAAGGGATACGAGTCAGAAGTACGAATTAGTTAAGTTTGAATTAAGGATGTACGAATTAGAGAGATACGAGTTAGAGTAGATTGATGTAGAGATTCGTGTTGGTGAAGCTCGAGTTCTGTACTGAGACACAGGGGTATGAGTTACTGGGGTTACAATTAATCTAGCCGTTCTACGAACTTTCGGAGAAAAGATAATCGGTATATAGCAGAAATTTGCGATTTTTCTTTGGGAAAACAATAGTATTGGGGGCCCCTCATGTCAAAAAAGTGAATAACCTGTTTCCTACATATAGTAAATTACTTCCTCTAACAAGTTGTGTAGTCAGATTGCACGTTTTGTGGGTCCTTGATACCAAAAATCGATTGACGGCGAAACGTCTGACTGTCCGTTCATTCCATTCGTCAGTCCATGTGTCCGTCCGTTTGTCTGTCTGCACGTCCGTCTGTTTTATTGTCTGTCCGTGCGTCTGTCCGCCTGCCCGAGCGCCTGTGGTGGACGCTAGCGTCTAAACCGTTCAGTCGACTTTCTCCAAATTAGTATTCCTCGATTGATTTGGACGAACGCAGGGCCGTGCGAGTTTGGAACGGATATTACGGCTATTTTGATTTTTGTTTGTACTTTCTATTCGGCATCAAACGCATTTTCAAAATTTTCTCAGAACTGGCACCAATTTTTTTTTATTACGCTTTTTTCTCAAATAGTCTAAAAGACGCTTAAAAATGTCGTGGGTCTCGTTTTCGTTGAAATTTTCAATTTTCGATAATTGCAAAGTTCAATAGTTTGTTTCGCACGTTTCTACAACCACAATATTGAAGATGGATATTTTTTCCATAATGAAATTTGTTTTTCAAAGAAATTTTAAAATACTGTCATGTATAATTGTTCGAAAATATGAGTAGTTTTCGTGTAATTTTGCTTGTGATATAACGAATTGTTAAATAATTATTATCCTGCGATAGAGCATTAGAAGTTTAAAAAACGGCGCAGATCCCGTTTTCGGCGAATATTCTGTAGTATATTCTGTATCGAAAATTGCAAAAATATAATATTGCAAAAGTAGAATATTGATGATAGAGACTTTTTTCTTAATGAAATCTGTTATAAATTAATATGTTAGATCTTTAAAAGAGATGACTACATTATTTGAATAAACTAGTACTTTACATAGAGTTTAAAAGTAATGATGGTGGTGCAGGAGTATCGTGTCTGCATGTTAACTTAAAGATGTGGGTTCGATTCTCGGCGAGAAGAAATAAAAATGCTAGTTGGAGATCCTTTTCTAGGTTCATGTATTGTTATAGTATTGCATAGCAGTTACAAATAATGCGAGAAAATTTGTGGGTTTTTTGCACTGCTAGCTTCTTATATACAGATACATATATCGAATTCATTAAATATTAGAATTATTTGTTCGCTTCGTAGCTGGGTAAAGGATTCCGAAGGCCCGCGTGGCCATAAAGAATCCCAAATGATAGCAAGAGTATTAAGTATACTACGTATTATGTGTTTCGATTCAGGTTCAGAAACACACAGTAATGAAGTCGTAAACGATAAAAGTATATGGTGGCTTCTCAAGGTGAAAATCGGCATTTAAAAAAAATTCTACCTGAAATTTCAGAAAATGCACATTACAATGTCTCTTGTTTCTTCACTTGCAGTATTTATGAAGAATTATCTGAAAAACAAGAAAACAAACATGTATATCTGTTTTGGACTAAAACCATTTCGCTCGGGAATAAAAATAGAACGCGTCGTGGCGTGTCTTCACAGTTCGCAATTTGTGAAACATCATACACGGACATAGGAGTAGAAAACACCAAAGGATGAAGATTTAGAAATCGCCTGCTGTCCGTTCCTGCCTTAACGGAAACAAAATAACGGGGATCAGGACGCGAAAAATTAAGAGGAGGAGAAAGAAAGAGGAAAAAATGAGAAGGTAAGAAGAAAATAAAGAAAAGAGAAGGTAAGAAGAAAAGGAAGAAAAGAGAAGGTTAGAAGGAAAGGAAGAAAAGAGGAAAAGATGAGAAAAAGAGGAAGAAGAAAAAGGAGAGGATACGAAGTAAGACGAAGAAGGAAAGGAGAAATGAGGAAAGGAGGAAGAAGAAGAAAAGTAAAAGCAGAAGCATAAAGGGAAAACGCCGAGGGGAAATCCGTGGCTCCGAAGCAATTGTCTTGCGTCATTCAAATGAGTGGGAGTGGTGCAACGCTTTGTGTGACGTGTTGTGTGCTTCTCCGAAACGACGGCCTTCGCCTCGGGTGCTGGCTGCTTTGCAGCGAAGCCGCCTCGGCGCTCGCGTGCTGGCGCGGGGGGTCAACGGCCGCCTATCAGTGGCAGGGATGGGAGAGGGTAGAGTCCTGGCGCCCCGCGCCTTTACTCCTTCCGCTTCCGCTGCGGCCCAGCTGCCCGCCCGGTGCCCGCCCCGTTGCCCGTCCCGTTGCCCGCCCCGTTGCCTCGCACGCATAATAGGGCGGCCCTTTTTCAGGAGGGATCGCAATGTCACCTTATTCGAAAGCTCCCTCCCTTTTACTTTCTCCCTATTCTGTGTACTGACGTTATTTTTTTCTCGAACAGAGCAAAGTCCGCTTATAAAAATAGCGGAGGTCTGGTTTTCGTTGTGAACGTTCCGAATTTTTGAAAACTCCAAAAGTTATAAATAATGCGAGAAATTACGGTATTGTTGTACAATGTGCTGTTGTAGCACAGCTAGTTCTGTTCGTTATTATGAGAGGCAAACTACCCTCAAATATAAAATAACCGTGCAAAAATACTGCCTGAGAAAACCAAGTGTAATGAAAAAATTGAAATAATATATATTATACTACTCTTTGAAATATAATCATTTAAAACATTTAAACTTTTTATTCAGAAAACGTATTATTCAGGGGTAATAACCAATACCTTTCAGTGATCCCCCCCCCCAAAAAAATGGTGTTAGGCAACAATTCCTAATACAAAAATGTGTATTAAAAATGTATATGGAAAATTCCAAAATTTATTTTTGAAGAATGACTAAATTTTCGATATAACCGGATTAAATCACCCCGTCATTTTGCCGCTGTGTCTATAATTTCTGCGGCGTCCTCCGCGCAATACGGCCTGTGCAAATGAGGGAAAAAAATAAAATAATGAGTTGTGTGTTATTGTTCTCGTACAAATTATTCTCCTTCACAGTTGATAACTTCTATTTACCAGGTTGTAAACTTAAGCATACGCACACATGCAACACACACACACGATAATTAATTAATTAATTAATGATCTACTTATTAACTATGAGATTATTTTCTAAAGGATAGACTGTAGCATCGGCAATAAGTACAACGTTACTAATCTACATGTTAGTTCTTCTCGCGTTGGCTGGAACGAGGTCAGCTTATGGACGCATTGCGAACAACGAGGTCGTATTTTTGACCCCGTGAATAGCTTTATAAATTAAGTTTTAAAAAATAGTAAAAAATAGTAAAGAATACAACCATAATTGAAATCTCGGCTGTTTGATAGAACAAATCTGTCAAACACATTTTCGTACGAAGCTATTGCTCCCCGCCTCACGCCTCTTAAGCTTCAGCGAGTACACTCCTATCTGTATTGGGTGTGAAATGGAAGCGGGGGGAGGGGGAGGGTCAGGGGAGGTTGTCCGATCTCGCAGGAGCGCCGCGCAGCACAGTCGCGCAAGGAGCTCGTGCGAGCAGGGTTTGGCATGCGTGTCCTAATCAATCTCTGTGGATAATTAAAGAAGTTACATTATTTATGATTCCTAAGTAGTGGGCGCCTGTGAATTCACGCTATAGCGCTATACATTATTTGAAACTATTGATTATCATAAAATAAGTTGACATGTCAGTTTATTCAAGCCAAAGATAAGTGAAAAATCATGGATGGCAATGTATGTTGCTGTTCATAAAATTTAATTTTTCACGAGTTGTCAACTTATTTATAAGGGTTAAAGGGATAGTGCAGTACGCGGAAGCAGATCCAGAATATATTGAGAGACAAATTTCAGTTCGGACCCCATAAATATTTTTTAAAAATTATTTCTTAGCTTGAAATAAACTTATGAACAACGAGAACGAGTGAAAAAGTATGTGTTGTCATAACACCAATAACTAAACTAAGTCTAGGACGCGGTAGTAAAAAATGAACTGCGGCAAGGTTGTAGTGAGCTATTTGATTTATTGAAGTTTTATTTGAGTGATGTGGTGATTAATGTATTGTAGGTATAATTTTGTATGAACTTGAACATCGGATTTGAATCATGAGGCATGAGTTACTAGTCTGAGAAATTTAATTTGCGTTATATGTATTTTATTAATGTTGGCTTCTGATGCATTAGCCCAAACGGGACAGCCACATATAAAATTAAAGATCTGATTATTGGTTTGTATAGAATGATAGCATTTGTTAAGGAGAGACTACTTTTGGATTTAAATGTGGTTTTAACATGGTGGTTGTATACATTTGTTTTGGTTTATGGTTTGCTGTGTGTTTTCCAGTTTAATGTTGATTCGAAGATCATTCTTCAATATTTAAAAGTTTGGTTGTATGGGATACAGGGGATTATTTTATTCTTAATTTGAAGTGGAGTGGGGGTGGTGAATGTTCGAAGAGAGATTTTGGCTGTTGATTTTGACGGATTGAGCTTGATTTTCCATTGAACCAATCTTCAATGTTTTCAGATATAGTTGGATTTTGTTGCATAGGTGTTTTAATGAATGGCTGGACACAAAAATGGCGTCGGCAAGTTGTGTAATATGGGTATATGGAGAGGAAGGTGTATCATGAATAGAGGTTACAGAGAGTGGGGGAATCCTTGGGGGAAACCCGCTTTTATTTTGCGGGGATTCGATATGTACTTTTGCCCGAAAATGATATCTGATTTAAAACGTTCAATAATTTGAAGTAGATAATAGGGAGTTCTGATTATTTCGATCATGAATATCACGCCTGGATACAAAACTCTGTCCAAAGCCTCTGTGATATCTACAAATGTGTCTATTGTATTCTATATGATTTTGAAGGCAGTATGCGGGATGTAATATGTACAGATATTCTAAGTGGGTGATGTGAATAATTTGTTTTTTTATTTAAATAATAGGTTTTGTTATTTAAATATTTTTTTATTTTTTTTCAAAATCTTTATTAGAGATGGGAGGCGACGGATTCCCCCACGTTTTGTGATAGCTTTCTGCGTTGTTCAGTATTATGGGAATTGCGAATAAGAATTATGTTGGAATTTTTCTATTTTATTGTATAGTATCAAGTTCTTATAAATTAATTTTAAATGTTTTTAGGATAGGTTCCTATGGGGTTGCGCAAATTTTTAACATAATATTTCTCATTTCGTCATGATCTGGAGCTTTTTAAGGTGAGATTTTTGATTAAGATTTTAATTTCAAATGGTAGAGTGTATTTTATTCCCTGTAGGTTATTGTAATTGGGGCTGATGCTGATTGTAATATATTATTGTGGTCAGAATGTGTAGGAGTGCTTTTCGGACTGAACAATGACCAAAGTTGTCAGCCAAAGTCAGCTAGGTGCATTTTCCCCATGATGGTGCATTTCAGGTTAGGGAAAACTACGGAAGCTCCTAATCAGAGTAACCGGCCGCTAGAGTTCTCCTCCAGTCAGCGGCTGAATTCGACTTGGCTGTGTCGAAAATCCTGCCACCGTCCCACCTCCGACCCTAGGACCCCTCGGTCCAAAGCGTTGCAGTTGATGCCCTGAGCCACCTTTGCATGTTCTTGACGCAGGACTTCTGTACATCGCTGATGGTTTACGTACTGCGTAGGCGGATTGAGAAGTCGATGAGGCGGGATTCCTAGTTGATCTCCGTAGTTGTGATGTCCGTCCAGTTGATCCGGAGCTGCATACTTCGAAATGTTGGCGTCCGAAATGTTGTACCGAAATGGTGTCAGGGCCATGACGTCTGTTACGCTTTGACTCAAGACAACGCACCGAATGGATTGGATTCACTGCTGGTTATTAAAAGCAATTGCAACTGTTGCCTTTTGGGTCGCTTTATTCTTTGCACTTCATAATTACCGCACACCGTACAGCTAACCGCTGCGGCCGAGGAGCACTGTGGACTGCGATAAGAAGCCCGAAGTGCTCTGGACAACTGCTCGGAGCAGAATAATTAATATCTGATAGAGAGCAGGGCCAACGTTCCTCGCATTTCCACTCCCCTGAGTATTTATTGTTTTCATGAGGGTTAACCACTTTGGTCATTTCTTTGCCTACAAGCGTCTCCATTGTCCAGCAAGATATTAAAGAAGTGTTTCGAAGCGAAATGAAGTAAAACGTTTTCAGTAGAGATTCTGACCGAATGTATGAAATTTGAAACCCTTTCCCGTTTCTGAATCATCACCCGCTCATTCACTCAACGAATGTTTTTTTTTTTAAGTTTGAATATTTTCAATGACAATGTTCTGAAATGTTTGAAATAAAAATTATTCGCTATTTAAAAAGATATTTCCTTTATAATCCTTTACCGAAAATTGTAATCTCAAATTTTAAAAACAAAACATTTTTTGTAATTTGTTAAATAACAATGCGAAAATATTTTAAATGTTTAAAATTAATGGAATTGTGTGTGGCATATGGCGGAAAGCTAAACAATTATAGTGTAGCGTCACGAGAATTCTAGTGGCCGTTGCTCTGATTGGTAGTTTTCCGTAATTTCTCCGATCAATACCAGGCGAATGCTGAATCAGGACCCTAACAAACCATCCACGGTCTGCGCGCTATCTTTCCTTCCTTTTCCTTGCCCTATCCTCACACTTTATTTACACACACACTCACGCTTACACCCTCTACACAACCACACATGCTGAGAGTGCCGTCGGGAGCTACGAGCTTGTCCCAGCTAGGGCGGTGGGTGCTGGTGGGAGATACCGATCGGAGAGAAACTCCGCCAGGTGAAGAATAGGTCAGTGCCGGATCTCACCACCCAGCGAGAGATGACCGCCAACTCCCGCGTTAAAAATCACGCACTACGGGACTAATGACCTCAGCAGTTCACGCGCCTGGAATAACTAATCAGTCAATAAATCAATCATTAAATCAATTCTCGCCACTTTTGATCTAAAAACGAGAAAATTGAAAATATCGAGTCCAGAGGCAATGCTTGGACAGGAAAGGATCTCTAACTCACAACACTCATTGTGCTGGATACTCGAATTAACTGGAAATTTTAC
Source organism: Gryllus longicercus (assembly GCA_038098605.1). Taxonomy (NCBI): domain Eukaryota; kingdom Metazoa; phylum Arthropoda; class Insecta; order Orthoptera; family Gryllidae; genus Gryllus; species Gryllus longicercus. The sequence continues at coordinate 2,131,445 of JAZDUA010000174.1, forward strand.
AAGCTTTTTCAGTACCATACAAAAAAGTAACTTGTTAAGTGCCATGAAGCAAGTTTTTGTTATCCGATTAGTACTCGGACCGATCGTGACCTCCGCCTCGCGGCTGCGTGCAAGTCACCCGGCAACGCACCCGAATTTCGCCCCGCCCCTGCCCATCGCCGCGCCAGCGCTCTCAGACTCTCTGTCGGCAGCGCCTCGTCCCGATTGTCTGTTGATCATGCAGGGTTACAAGAACGATATGTTGTTTCTGAAGAGGTTCGGAAAACGGAAAAGTCGAACAAAAGCTTCAATAATTCAAATGCAATTATTGTAAAGACGAATGATCCCAGGAAAGATCATCTTTATGTAAGTAGAGGATTTCAGAATTAGAGTATGATTCAATAATCAAAATAAAATAAGTGAATAGACGAAATTAAAATTAATTAATCAATTTCATTTTTGCAACAGAAATAAAATGTTTACAATAATGTTATCTAGCAGAAAAGTACATAAATAAATCATAGTGTGAATGCGCCAATCCCCCCGTACGTAAGTTACTTTTTCAGTTTTATTCAAAACAATATAGATTTAGGAGATCCTGCAGACATACTTCGGTAGTATGAGTATTAAGAACGCGTGTCACTGCGCACTTCTAACTAGAGCGCCTCTTGACTAAAACGAACAAGCGGGCTACACAATGTGACGCCGGTTAATAGACGTCTCGTGAGTAACGTTCCTAGCGCTGCCGATGCAACGGTTTGTCAACGGAAGGCGCGAAGGTCACGTAAGGCACTTAAGGTGTACCAGCTTGTGAATTTTCGTGTGAATCCAAGAATCCAGCAGGGTGAGTGTTGGGCGCAAGAAATGGCGAATCCGTCTGCAGTACTCTAGCAAAGGGCCACGGACCAAGCGCGACCATTTCTTCCTTATCCATTTCCTCTAAGCTCCCCTTACCCACACACTTACATGCCCTACATTACCACACATCGGGAGGCCAGTCGGGAGCCCCTTACAGCTTTCCCAGGCAAGGCCAGAGCTCCGCTGGTGGAGGTACCTGGAGGAGGGAATTCTGTGCAAGCCCTCATGTAGGACATCACTGTGTCACACATTCTAGGGGGGAAGGTACATCGTCCCTTCCCCGAATTATCAAGCACTACATTTTCGGGAATAATTACCAAAGCCGTTTACGCGCCGGGAACACTGAGTTATGTCTGTCCGTCCGGCTGTCTGTCCATCCGCCCGTCCGTCTGTCCGTTCGTCTGTCCGTCCGTGTGTCCATCCGTCTGTCCGTCCCTCTGTCCGTCCGTCTGCCCGTCCGTCCATCTGTCCGTCCATCTGCCCGTCCGTCTGCCCGTCCGTCCATCTGTCCGTCCATCAGCCCGTCCGTCCATCTGCCCGTCCGTCTGTCAGTCGGTGGGTCTGTCGGCGGTCAACGATAGCGCCTACACCGATTCTCTTCAAAATTGATTTGCTCAGATCGATTTGAAGGAACTAGAGGAACGCAATTTCTGGTTGCAGTTATGCAAATGATAAAAATGTCATCAAAACGCTTCTATTGTTTTCTTTATTTTTCCCACAGATAGATCAAGAGGTCGTAAATGGTCTTGGTGTCATTGAACTCTGAATTATCAAAATGCAAAAGTTACAAAAGTAACAATAAAGAGAGAAAGTATGTGCTGTTGTAGCACTAGTTCCAAAATATGAGAGTCCTGGCCAAATATTTGCTTGAAATTTTAAAAAAATATTTTTTTTAAACAGCTTCAATTTTTTTCTTTTTTTTCTGGATAAGAGCAAAGTGCGCTTACAAAAATGGCGAAGGTCGCATTTTTGTTGAACCCTATTAATTTTCGGAAATTGCAAAACTTAGAAACAATGCGAGAATGTATGTGCTCTTTTAGCACCAGTAATTCCAAAACAGGTGTAGTTTTCGCTAAACGTTTGCTTGAAATAAATGGAATTTTAAAAAAAGTTGTTTTTTTTAATACGACTACAATTTGTTTTCTGAGAAGAGCAAAGTATGCAAAATTAGCAAAAAAAGGTCGCATTTTCGTTGAACCCAGGTCATTTTCGAAAAGTGCAAAAGTTAGAAATTATGAAACTGATGAAAATCACTGGTACAAATTGTAGCACTGATTTCATTCCTTTTATAACGATAAAGAAACGGCACTTAGGGAGGGTACTACTTACGAGTTATAACATATACGGCTCTGTGCGGATTAGAAAACATGAAAATAGAACATAACGAAAAAATCGCAGGCGAAGCATAATCTGGCGTGTACCCATCGACGAACTCACTATTTTCGAACACGGAAGTCTTGGAACCTTGCCCACGATGCGGTAGGAGCCGGCAGCAGCAATGGTGGCGGCGAGGAAGAAACTTCGTCACGTCATATCGTAAAGGGGAACGAGGGGAGTGAGATTAGATACAGCAAGAAATTCGTAATAAAATTCTTCGGTGACACCAACGCAAGAGGGATTAAATGATCAGCGGCCAATGCTAACCACTTTTCTTGAGAATGCATATCCGTATATAAAACAATAATTAATTAATAATAAAACAACGTATATAACAATAATTAACAATTCGTAACAATGAAGAAAATTAGCATTAGATGCTCTCCTTTAAAACAGTCAGGGCCGAATTTAAGGCGGAGCTGCAGGGGCTGTAACCCAGGGGAACCACGCATTTGGAAACCCACAAAACTGGAAAATAAATGAAAAGATATGCAGGAGAAAAAGTTTGCCATCAGTTGTGGCAGTACTTAAAATGGATGAGACCGGTGTTGCTCGTCCCAGTAATAAAAATTTTGAGTCAAATATTAAATTAATTGAACAAAAATTACATTATCGAAACTTGCAGCGATATTCCACGAACATGTAATTTGTATTAATAGATTTGACTTCACCAATTTTATAGCTCTTTTAAATAGGAAATGCAACCAAATGCGTTAGACAAGAGTTTGGAATATTATATAAAAATCCTTTTCTCTGTGTATGAATATTCTATATTAAAAATTGTGCTTGTAGAGAACATTTAATCAGTGGTTTTAATCCAATTGTGGGAACTCGACACTTCATTGAGATATCAGAATACAATAAAATAAAACAAAGATAATAATCCGAGCTACGACAAACTTTGTGGAAAAGTAAAGCAGTCGATACTCGAGTTATGGTCGAAAAATATATAGTTTTGTTCTATAGTGCGCCTTCATTAGTTTATTTTAACTTGAAAGTAAAAAATAATATTTTCTATTTAGAAAAGTGTAAGTATACTCTAATATACAAAAAACAACATTTGTTTGTTGGTTGGTTCGTATTTAATGCGCTGCCGTACCGTTCACCCGATTGCGATAAAACGTTGTCAACGTATTACTTGCATTTTTGAGAAGAATATAGAATAGTTCAAAAGGAATGAGCATATGCCTGCGTACATATACGCGATTTTACGCTGACTCAAGCGCCCCTGAACAGGTCGCTCTACGCAACTCGTCGCATTCTGAAGTACGAGTATTAAGAGCGTCTTCATTCCATATTCTGCCCCTGCGATTGTAAACTTTCGCCTGGGAGAGACAAATACCGAGAAACATAGTGGCAGATAGAGATGCAGAGAGAGAGAGAGAGAGAAACAAACAGAGAGACAAAGAGAGAGAGACAGAGAGACCTAGGCAGAGAGCGACGAAGAGAGAGAAACGGGTAGAGAGGCGGAGGGACACGGAGAGAGAGACGAAGAAACACGGAGAGACACGGAGAGATGGAGACAGAGTGGGACAGGGGTGGTGAGAGAGACGGAGAGAGAAAGGGAGAAGGAAGAAGAAAGAGATGGTGGGCAAGACGTCTTCCGGGTACCGGTAGTGATTCATAAAAATGTTTTATAGATAAATGTATAATGCATATTGTTACGAACAACGCATAAAAGGAGTATTCAATACAAAAAGGTTCTGTCAACAAAAACTTGTCGTATTTTATATTTGTGGGCATCGAAAATTTGTTAATGCATTGCAGAAAGAAAATGAGTGCCAGGTATAAAACTCCTAGAATATACGAAAGTGATACGGCAAAAAGAAAGGTAGATACTGAAAGTCAAAATCAGAATAATGTCTCTCTAAAGTTCTAAAACTAGAAAACTATTTTTCAAAACAATCGCGTGTTCAGGCGATAACAACACAAACCGAAACTAATGTACTGGAACAACAAGATTTACCTACTAATTCATCTCATAGCCCAACATTAGAATCAGTGTACAAGAAAATAGTGATGTAAAATTACCTTCATATTTTGTCTGTTCAGAATTAAATGTACAGTCTGAATTAACCCTGGATGCTAATATTCGAAGTAGCGGTTTTGAAAATGTTATTGGGCTTTGCCCTCAAAACACTGCACAGGCAACGATCGATTACTCGGCTAAGAAAGATTTCATGATGTACAAAATTGTGATGAAAATTTATTCGGAAAATCAGAGTAACAAACAAGTTCAGGGGAGTCAAACTATAATCGAAAATATTCAACTGGAATATTCAACTGGAATATTTTTCAAGAAAATCTACTTAATGAAACTGTTTCCTTTTTTGGGTGTGCTTTTCTTCAAGCACTGGAAAAATTTATTGTTATGTGTGCAAACTGACCGCTACTCAAAACTCTAATCTCAGCAGCTATAATGACTAGAAACACACATTAGTCAGTTTAGCTTATCACGAAATTTCTAAATGTAATGTAGGATGTATTACAACTTTAGAAAGATCGTTGTGAGCTAGAAAAATTAAAATATGATTTCACAAATCAATATATAGAGATCAGCAATTACTGCAGTAAAGTCCTTCAACGAGTTACAGACACAATAAAGTTCCTAGCCGGATTTTAGTTGTCATTTAGTGATGAAAATGAACTGACTGGATCTCCAAATAATGGAAATTTTCGACTAATTATATTGAAAGACATGCAAACAAAGGAATAAGAGCTGTAAATTACTATTTGTCCTCAGCAATTTGTAAAGAACTTATTTATATAATCGATAATAAAATGCTTCAGTAAATTATAGAGATTGATAACATCAAATATTAGAGTATCTGTTGACTCTTCTCCTGTCGAAGGTCATATTGATCAATTATCGATTATACTTCTTTACTTGGAAGAAGATATGCCAAAAGAAAGATTTGTTGCATTTTTACTGAATTGTGGTCATACCGGTTCTTTTATCGCAAATGCCTTGATCCGTTTTTTGTGTGATAATGATGGAGGTTTAAATGATTGTCGTGGTAAGTCGTATGACAATGCGTCAAAAATGTCGGACAAGGACAGGGGAATGAAAGTCATTATTGTAGAAAAGATGATTTTGCATTGCTCGTTCCATGTGCTGGTCATTCGTTACATTTAGTTGGCAATGGTAAATTCGTGTTTAGCAGGTGTCAAATATTTTTATTTAGTTCAAAATACGTATTTTACTGGATCTGCTGAACCATATAATTTATTAATGTAAACTTTATCGAAGACTGGAATGGTTTGTGTTCCAATGTGTTCGAAAACTGGAATGGTTTGTTCTTTGTGTTCCAATATATATATATATATATATATATATATATATATATATATATATATATATATATATATATATATAAAGTACGACAGTACAATGTACAATGATTAAAGAATTTTCCTTTTATCAATTTTACTCAATTTCCTACTATTTGACTACAATTTTAAAGAAACTTTTTCAAGTATAGAAATTCTTTTAAACATGTATTTATTGTTAATGGCTACAACTTGTAGTGGCGAAACTCAAGTTAGTCAATAAGTGATTGCGCTCAAATATGAATGAAAATCGCCTTTCTCGCCTTATTCGAATGCGTTTAGAGCATGATGTTTTACGTGAAATTAATTGCAATGATATCATTGAAAAAACGCGTGGAAAGTTCATATAGCTTAGATTCTTATATATAAACTAAGTGTACATTTTTTACTATCTACAGGGCCACCACATTTTGTCAGCCCAGGGGCCCCCTTTTACTTTCCCAATTATTATACGTAGTATACGGAAAGTTATGTAATGCTGCGGAAAATCGATTGCGATATTTCAACGGAAATACCTGTTTTCGGGTCCCCTGATAGGGAAAACTGTTGTTTTTTTAAACGTTCGTCTGTTCATCCGTCTGTAAACACCACTAGCGCGTAAACCATACGTAGTATTTTTTCCAAATTGCAGACATCCATATCCATCTGGCTCGAGTCGAAGCTTTCAGATTATGAAAAAAATCTTTAAAATTTGCGATTTCATTCCATGAAGCCCTCCCGGACATTTTCAAAATTTTCTCAAAAGTGGGTCCAACTTTTTTCTTTAAGTTTCTTGTAAGAATAAAATAAAATACACTTATAAAGGTAGCGTAGGGCCTATTTCCAGGTTTAAGTGTAAATTTTCTAAAATTCCAAAATTGCTAAATTTTTCGGGCGTCTTCCTACAAGTACAAAATTGAATAATAATATATATTATTTAAACACATAGAAATATTGTATATTGAACAGATAATAAATATATTAAAAAGGAAGCCGAACGCTTGTTACAACAATTAAGCGACTTAAAAATTAATCTCAGAAATTCAATGACAACTGAATGTTTATTCTCCTATACATTTTTCTCAATAAAAAGCAATTTGTGACTTAATTATTTATTTACGTTACAAAAAGTTGAAAACTGTGTGTGACGTGCTATAGGGGAGGGGGGGGGGGGGTTACAGAAGCGATACAAGGGGCCATTTCAGCATTTGTTCAAGTATCAGGGAAACGGGACAAAAAGCTGCTCTAGGTGAGGTCATTGACCCAGAAGCTGAAGTACAATGATTGTTACAGGTTCTTTAGAATTATACAATCCAAATAGTAAATAATACACTACATGTTGTTAAAATTAATTATACTTTCCTTTTGGATGCTCGGTATAATATCTAATTGTATAGAAACACTTGTATAGAAAAAGTATGAAAAAATAAATTATTATTATTAATAATAATAAATTTTAGTACTTTGGTGGAAGTATTTATGCACCTTGATACAGCGAAATGCTGTTGGATGAGCGACTAATTTTGACAGTTCTCACATACTGTCCCTTTGAAGTACTAGATAGACTGGATAATAAAAAAAATTCCACTCGTCAAAAAAGATGAAATTTCCACTTCTTATTTTATTTGATTATTAATGAAAACTCATGAGGGTAAAGGTACCCCTCTCAATATTACAAGAGAAATTGGCAATTGAAAATTATGTAGTCATCAAAATGACGAGTCTTATCCTTCCAGTGTGAAGATATTTCATTGTTAATCTGAGATTAGCAGCAATTAACGGCTAAATTTTCCTAATTCAATTGGACAATAGCTTAATACAAAAGCTTATACGAAAATTAAAGCGGAATATTACGGAACCTCGAACTTTGTCTACATGAAGAAAATAATTGCATTTTGTTTTTGTTTTCTTTTTTGGCAAAATTGTACGGCAGTTATCAGGATCAATAGTAATACAAATAAATAACAAATTTAAATGTTTTATAGCATATTAATGTTCTCCAGAAATTTTCCAAAAGTTGATTTGGATCAATGTGTAGCTGCACAAAAGCTCCAAAAAGGTACTACACAAACTGACACGCACACGGCACACGTCTGTATCGAAAGTAGTGGAACTTCAGACTGACTGTGGGGCGAAGTTAGATAACGCACGGCATTCTGGTCAACGCCGTTCAACGGAGGGATTCTTTGTCTTTAAATTCCTCCAAAGAAAAATATCGTTTCGTACAATTTGTTTCATGACTTTTGGCCAGCTTCTTGCGACATTTCCCCAGAATGCGCCGGCCTCTTGGCCTGGACTCCCTGAAAACAGCCCTGGGTTGCCGTGACATCCAGGATGAAGCCTCGCGCTCTCCAGGTTGTGTAGTGGGGTTGAACGCAAATCAGGGCGCAGTGCCTTTGAGCCACCGAGCTCCCTCACGCAGCGGCCGCCGCTTGTCACAGCACTATCGGGCTACGCGCCACCCAGCTCCGTCACGCTCACAGCAAAACAGACACCCAGACAGGACACTCTTACACGCACCGCATCTCATGTGCTAGTGTGGTCTTAAAATCAGTGTCAAAAAGTCACCTTCATTGTTTGGGTTCGAACGTGATTTAGGTGTATTGTCTGTGGAAAATTGTTAATGTAGTTGAGGAAAGATTCAACTAGCAACCTACGCTTCAATTGAAAGAGCCTGGTCCGGATGAGCTGGCTTTTGAATATTTATTTATAATAATTCTTCGATAGTAACTCGGGTATTTTGAAATGTACCGTTGGTAAACAGCCATTCATCTGGAAGTGTGGAGAGAGGGCAAAGAAACCGCCTCGCTCCCCAAAGCTCCGAACATTTCAACAAAACCCGTAAACGTAATTCACCCGCCACCCCTCCCATGTAGGTCTTTTTCGTGCTTTGAGATGGTTCATGTCCTCCAGCTGCTGCTGCTGCTGGGAGTCCGCGAGTTCAATTCCTGACAGGGGCCAGATATTGGCTGTAGGTGTTGAACAGAAGGGGGTTTGTGGCGCCCACCAGATTTGAATGCTTAGTTCGTCGTCTGTGATTGGTCTCCGTGGTTTCTCTCATCACTTTCAGGCGAACGCCGCGCCGCTGCAGCACCTTCTATAAATTACCCGGCGGGCCGTTGAAAGGGATGCACGGACGCCCTAACATTTTTTAATTCAAAAATATTTTTCATGTTTTTTTAATTGATCAGTTTTCGCGTAATTTCTGTTTGAAGTTAAGGCACTTTATAAAAAAAACATTTTTCTCATAAACGGCTCCATTGTTTTTTTGTTTTTTTTTCACGGATAGAGCAAAGTACGCTGAAAAAGGCGCAAGTCTATTTTTCGTCGAACTCTCTGCAAGTTCTAAAATCGCGTGCTGGAAATGCGCCCTCCCTGAGAGCGATCCTTCCCGTGTCAAGAGGCGGGCGAATAAACGATGGCCGCAGCCAGCGGGGGCGCCATTGCCGACTGGACGGGAGTCTCCCCCTCCTGTTCCCACACCTACACTTCTATACGTGCCAATCACGTTTACTGTCAACACTTGAGCGGCAGTGCAAAATTAAACTATTTATCGCCCATCTAAAAATGTTTAGGAAGTTAACCTAAATTTACCAAATGCTTAATGCATTATTATCTGATTTAAATTGTCTCATTTATTTAAGGAGTCATTTTAGTGAGAAAAAAGCTTTTACTGGCATTGATTTTGTAGGAGTAGGTAGCCGGAAGGTTCTTAATTGTAAATAACAAGAGCTAGGATCATGGTAGGAAGGATTAATTATTAGAGACAATTATTCGTAAAAAGACATAACATTGTGTTCATTGTCAGAAAAATAGCTTTTGCTATAATAAATATTTGTGCTTTGTACATTAAATAATTTAATTCTTTGCTATTGAGCAGAGAATTTATTTATCTAACAAAATCAAAATTTCAGCACTTTTTCACACAAAATTTGTACAAAATTTGAAACAATCCGGTTGAAAAAAGCTATCAGTTAATGCAAAACTGAATTAGTTTTACATTAAAGGTTCCAAACACACGAATAAATTATTTAATAAAACAAGTTATGGCTTAGTAATATTTTACTTTAATGGAATCTATTTTTTTACGGAGTGCAAGTCAAATTAAATAAAATTTCGAGGATATGCAAGAAGTTTAATAGACAAAATCTATAGCAAGAACTTTATTGGTTTCTTGCACATCAACGCCCAGCTGTAAACTCATATTGTAATTCTCCGTATAATTATACTGTAATTAATACACCGGTTGATATTCAACCTATGGTGTCGTTTCGCTAAGATAATTAATTCGAACGCTGATAGTTTGAGCATCATAAAGATGTACCGAAATGAAGTCAAAGCCTACTGAATTGTTTCAAACGGTGACAAATGTCAAAGACATAATAATTAATAATAATAATTAATAACAAAGACAATAATAATTAAATGATTTTCTTCAATTTTGGCTACTGGTACAGAATAAGGGAAAATAATTGTGTTAATAACTGTGAGTAACGAAAGTACTCACAGTCCGACAACGGGTTTAACAAATTGTGATTCTCGACAAGCAAAGTATATTAAAATTTGAAATAGATGAAATGTAGGCAACATTAGTGTAATGTAACTAATTATTGGTTCCCGTTATACATTTAACAGACAATGGAATGCAGAAGACAGTATTATGTTCAAGAGACATGACCTCGCCCTCGTTCATATCTGTCTGAAAATGATTACCATAATCGGAATCCGTGGATGCAGCAAGAAATTAAAATACGCCGGTATTCCTAACCCGCAAACAAAATGTCTACCAACGCATATTAATACAAATCGAACGCGTACGTGACCTACGGGAAAAGGAATTGCTCCCCAGAGTACCTATCTGTCAAGATCTGTACGAGAAACACGCTTGAGGCGCTCCCGCTGGTGCGCGGCTCGTCTGCTCGCCCTCATTCTCCCTATGAAGTGATCTATGTTTGTCTGTGAATAAATGGCGAGACCATTAGAATTTAAGCGTTCGGCAAAGTGAGTACGGACGAGCTACTGGGTGGCGTAGCGGTAAAGCAAATGAGTTAACTCGATGGACCTGAGTTCGAATCTCGGTGCAGAGAAAACAGTTTTTGCTGGTTGGAAACATATTTACAGGTTCTTGTAGTAGTATATTATATCGGAGCCGTTACAAATAATGCGAAAAGGTCAGTGATGTTGGAGCTACACTAGTTTAATAGATTATTATTGCACTTAATACTTTATAATACGACAGTGCCAGTGAATTTCATTCTCTTACAGTGTCCTGGCGACAAATAATTTCGAGCTTTTTCATTACAGAATCGAATTAATTTGATTTATTTTGACAACACTGTAAGGGACACTGTACAGTAAACGCTGTAAGTGACGTAGGGGGAGAAATACAATCTGCTCACGTTTTCTTGATCTCTAGAATCTCTTCCCATCGTTTCACTGACGATGAATAACAGAACCAACAAAGCCAGGTTAGTAACATTTGGAAAACTATAAATGTTCACTTCCAAGATATAGAAATATTATTTGCATCGGTAAACAACAAGATATCAACCCACATCCCTTTCTCTTCTTCTACTACAACTAGCAAACGGAGTGACGAACAAAAAGTGTTTACAAAAACCGATCCTGAATAGATGAATCCTGAATAGATGTTTTGTTAGTTGGGAGTTTTGCCTTGTACTGGCATGGTTGTAAGCACACGTATGATAATTTGCACATTAAAAGTACTCAACGTTTTCGGTACTATACAACAGATCAGTTCATCAATCACACAAAAAACAGCAGATCTGGGAAATTTTCGTAAAGAATTTTCGAACAATTCTCGTATAATTCGTACACACAGTAGTACAAAAGTTCCATACCAACAATATAAAAACTATGGCATGTTCCTTAACAACACACGTTAATAATGAGCAGCAGGTCGATATTGGTTTGGATAGTTTCTTTGTGTCGCATGACGTAAGCACTGACGCAATCACCAAATGGATCACATATGGACGTTTTACAGCCAAAAACGAAATTGTTTCATTGTTTTTGTATTTCTCCAGTCTTTCTGTGTATCTATGAAACCACTGACATCTCTCACAAGGCCAGAGGATGCGTAGTCTTCTCTCAATTTCTGCGCGCATACGGCGTATACAAATACAAAAGCATCGTTATTACTAATCCCTATACAGTATTCGAGTAAAACTCATGAGTGCGTATGTGCAGATGTGTGCGATTCAGCCCCTCGCGGGTAGACCACTTCCCATGCACCAATGGAGACAATCGACGCGTCTCGGTCTCCTGATGGGGAAGTGTAATTTGTTTTCCGACCCGGCTAGAAGACACAAAGAAATTTCCAAAACTTTTGTTTGTGTGTGTGTGTGTGTGTGTTTTGGCGCTGCGATCTTAGTGATAATGCCTGGAATTAAACCAATCGATCTATGCACGTGGCATTGATTAAACACCACTACCCAAACATGCGCCATAATTTTTTTTCACGATGGTGGCAACATTGTTGTTAACATATTTAAGCAAACAATTGAATTACCAAGTAAATCGCGCTGAAGATTGATTTCGATTTAGATTCGAATTATCGTATTTAAAAAAATTAATTTGCGAAAACCTACGAAGAGTATTGCCCCGTAACGTATTAAACTTGATTTCCAAGGTAATACGGCTAAAATAAAACTGTGAGTAATGTTAGAGACTGAGTGAACGTTATGTTCGACTTCTCACTTTTACGTTCTTACATAAGTGTGCAAATTCCGATTTTCAAATGAATGTGATCCAAAACTTATGGTTATTGAACTTAACTATCACCTTATTCACATAAATATACAAAACAGTCTTTTACTGTTAAATTTGCATGCAACCCTAGATTCCATACAAAAAATTAATAGAGCAATTGCAGAAGAAGAAGTGAACACAAATTAGACCGAGTTTGTGAAGTTTGAATCTCTTCAAATATAAGTGGAGAAAAATATGGAAGTGTTAAGGAAATCCGAGGAAGAATCAAATGTAGTTGTAAACGATGTTGCGACAGAATTTTCGTGACTAATTGGGAATGATATGCTTTTTTGCATTTAGCATGTGTGCTAATGCAAATGTGCTACGTACATTTCTGTGCATATTAGCAAAATAGGAGGAAAAATAAGCTGTACTAAAATTTAACTATTAGCATCATCAACACCTACACGTAATTGTTACGGCGATTATAATTTTGAAATTTCAATAAGATCAGTTCATTACCCGTATGGAGGTACAGGATAACATACAAGGCCATTGGGTGTTAGGAAGTTTTGAACGGGAGTGTAACATTATCAGCTACTACGATTCATTGGGTAGTTCAATGCAAAACGCTGAAAGAACATATTTGAAGAAAGCTAAGCATGAAAGAAATTTTTAACACAAGAAACTATTTTTAAAGCAGTTTACAGCGTCGGCAACGCCACATTTTCTTAGTTATTAGTAATAGAGGTGCTTTCATATTTTCTCCAAGTTATTGGGTATCTAATGAAATCGTAGACACCTCTCAACATAGAGAAGCATCTCTACTCGTATTACTAATTAATAAGAGGGATGCTTTCAAATTTTCCCCGAGTTTTTGGATTTCTAACAAAACCATAGACACCTCCCACGTAGTCGTAGTCCGTATAGTTTTCTTGCAATTTCTGCGCGAATTGGAAATTAGTAATACTGGTATTTTTGAATTTTTCCCGGGTACTTGGGTAGTTAATGAAACCATAGACATCGCTCACGTGACCGGAGACCGCATAGTTTCCATTCAGTGTCTGGGCGTATTGGAAATCAGTTAGTGGAGTTAATTGGTGGAGATTTCCCAAGTTCCTGGGAATCTAACGAAGTAGGGACGCCTCTCACATATCCGCGGACTGCATCCAATTTCCTGTCAATTTCTGTACGTATTAGAAATTACTAATATAGATTTTACCGTTCAGCAAACGAACAAAGTTAATACATGTACTTTACGAGCTGTTGAAGCTATCCATATCTGTTAAAGCGTGCATCATTGAATTTCAGTCAATGTTGGAGTGGTTAGGATGTGGAAAATGTGAGACATTGCCCACCTACGCAGATCAGTCACGAGAAAATATCAGGGTAACTGTGAAGTAATAAGCGAATTGTTAAAAAGATGAAAGTGAGAGAATCGATCATTCAGAAGCACAAGAATGTATTTTCTAAGAGATATCCCGGACTTCCACCTCCCCACTCCACGAAAATAGGAAACATTCGCCCTTGGAAATCCATGACCTTATGATCTTAAGTAATGGACACGAGTAATCTTCAAGAAACAGTTTTAATTAAAATTCGCTTTATATTCGCAAATCCTGGAGAACATAATAAAATAGTCCGAAGTAAATGTTTCATGTCCATAACTAAAAATTGTAACTAGTGTCGGGTAGACTGGGTCAGAACGTTACGTCAACACGGCTAAGTGGGGACGTGTTTTGTGGTCGGTTGAATCCGTTTTCCACGTATCATACATTCGTATTGGACGAAGGTGACTCGCAGGAAAACAAGCCAACAACATTGTAGTTACAAACGTCATGCAAAAACTAACCACGTAATGGTTTTGGGCCGGATTTCATTATACCATATATTTTGTAAGCGTTCTTAATTGTGGAAATTGTTTTGTAGTGTTCTTAGAAAAGCCCTGGGCGCTTATCCCTTATCGTGTTTCACGCGAATGAATCGACTCACTGCCATGAGAATATTGAGAACGTCAACTAGCGAACGCGCCCAACTGGCGAACGAAAAGCGTCTTTTAAGCTTTAATTTTTTTAGTCCCCATCGCTATGCGGGTTCAAATAGGTGAGATTCCGGTCTTCAATCTCCGCAATTAACATAATTTGATCTACATCTTAATAAAACTCTAACATTATATTCCATATTGTCTCTGAATCAACGTTGTTTCAATCCTTATTTTTGTCGGTTGATTGAATATTGTTTCTGGGTACCACTACTGCTATGTCTTTTAGTCTCGTTAGTATTGTGAATGCTTGCAGTTGACGGTGTTCAATGGTGCAGATGTCGGGACAAACCCAAAGCTCCCGACTTTACAGACATGTGCAGTACTCATATATTGTAGTGTGTGGTGCATGATGTAAGTGTAATTCTATGTAAGGAAGGGGAGAGGATAGGGTAAGGAAGAGGTTGGAAAGATCGCGCGCAGTGCATGGCACGTTTGTTAGGGTACTGATCCTACCGTTGAGAACAGCCGCCTGCCAGAATTCTTCTTCAAACAGGCTGAATTCGACCTAGCTGTGATGATTTTTTACTAGTTTCCTATAAGTCCGATGAGTATATTTCAAGATGTATTCTTGTTTGCTTTAGAACATGTCATTTCTCAAAACTCTCGAGAAATTAGTACGACTTATTAATATGAACGGATTATTATTTTTATCTTATTTGTTGTTATTGTGCCCAATGGAGGAAACAATAACAACCTGAGTCTGTAGACGAGACCGGGCAAGTGTCTACGAGAAGTGCAGTCTGCCGCGAGAAATGTGTGTTCCAGGAGAGAATGGGGGAAGAGGCTTTGTCTCATGTAATGTTTCTGTTCCAGCGGTGAAGTTCGGGCGCATGTCGAAGAAGCAGCGGGAGAAGGTGGAGGACGAAGTGCGCTTCCATCGGGCCCAGCTGCGCGCGCAAACGGAGACAGCCCCTGACTCGTCCGGGTTCGACCAGCAGATGCCCTCATCATCGGACCAGTTACACACGACTGCCTACAACGGCAGGTGAGCACGTCTGGAGAACTCCAGTTCAAATTATATTCTATTACAAATATGAAAATTTGTGTTCTACTTTTCATATTGTTTTGGCATAAAAACATTGTTCAACCATGTAACAGTAGGGTATAAAGGCGTTAACTGAACCAGGTAAGCTTCCAATTAATTTATTCTAAGACTTACAACAAAATAAAAAGAATTATGAATTCGCCAATGATTATAACGCAAAGCAATAATAATTAAAGAATGGATACATGCGATGACGACATTTTGAGAGTGAAAGGTCACATAAAGGTATTTCAGACCTCTTAACCTCATTGCAAACGTAAATGTTCCGTAGAAGCACATATTTTTAAGTGTAAGTTTCGAATAAATTCTCTAAACTCTTTTATAAACAGAGATTATAGTTTCTTTCTTAATTAAAACTAAAACAGCATTCACACTAATTAAAAACCAATTTTATGTCTTATTTTCTGTCACCGGGTCATTTACTGCCATCGGACCATGCGCAATTGCAGTTCATATAAATGTATGTTTATTACAGTTACCTAGCTTGTCCATTTTCAGGCACAGAAAGTTGGACGAAAATGTATTGATAAAAATACATTATCAGCCAATTCTCTTAGCAAGCTTTTCTGCATTTCTTCTGCATTTCCGCCTTCGTTATTGTTTTTAATTTCTCCTATACGTAGGAGACGTATGAAGAGAGTTAGGAAAGCTATGTTAATATTAAACGAAATACACAAGTTGGGTCCCCTGGCACAGAATATTTGATTATTATTTTCTCCTATAATACGTGTGTCTGTCCAGATGTGAACAACACAAGCGCCTAAAGCATGAATAGGATCTTTCCCAAAATGAATATCCTTCGATTAACCGGTCTTGACTCCCTTTGAAATTGAAAAAAATATTTTAATATTTGAGGGTTTAATGAAGCTCTTGTGTCATTTCCAATATTTTCTTAAAAAAAAAGCTCCAATTAAAAAATGCTAAAATAGAGCGGAAGTCCGAGCCTACCTTGATCGCTAAAGCGGTCGCGCCACGTAGATTAGAAGGGTTGTGGGTTCGAATCCCACCTCGGTCATAGATGTTAGATTCTGTGTAGTGGTATGGTCGGGGCTTTCACACATCGCTAGGTATCAAGTAGCGTTTCTTCTCGTATCTTCCCTAGCACTGGCTAGAAGTGGGTAGGGTGATGGTAGGGGTTGCTGGTCTGACTGCCGACTGGGGGAATAACACCGCGGCTGGTAGCAAAGCATTGCATTAAATTGAGGTCTTCCTAAATAAGACGGATTCGCGCTGCTGTGTCTTTCGGCGGCGGATGCTCGCCAAGAGCCGATCGGGGCGGCGTCCGCGCCACTGCTAGCAAAGCATTGGTTAAAATGGTTGTTTCCCCACTGGGACACTCGTTTTACCTGCTGCGGTGCCTTTGTTCGTCGTCGGCGAAACCTCCCCCCGCAGAACCCTCGCCCTTCCACAGCGGGTGGTGGTGGCCCCGTGTGAAGTGCGTTGTCGCTTATCGGAAGCGCGCGGCAGTGTCAGCGGAAGGGCCTTTAAAGCACTCTCCATGGGTCCACGGAGCACGTGTGCGCTACCTGTCCACTCTCTTTCCTCCCAACTGTAAAGCAGTTGTAAAGTGTTGCTATGGGCCCATGGGTCACAACGACTGTTTATGGGCGAACTGTTATAGGTCTATGGTCGCGGTGTGAAGGAGCGGGAGGCTGATACGAGTATGAGTGCATCAAGGTGCCAAAGGGCAGTGACAAATACTGAGGGCGGGGACTTCATAAAACAAATGAACGTCTTCATTGGTAGCGAGTCTGACAAATAAAAACGAGGGAGTTGGGTTGATGGGAAAGGAACATTCTCGCAGCATTTTTGTAAATGTATTCATTAACTTCACGATAGAAATTATTTTAAAATTTCAAACTTTGAGCACTCTTAAACGGTCTGAAAGACCACCTCTATTAAACGACCATCATTCTCAAGGACCGATTTTTCTTGGAACGCACAACGAAAACCATATATTGAATGCAAATTACACCCCTGTTAACAGACAACTCCTCTCCCCGATCACCGCCAATCAGCTCCTTATTAGCAATTTTCTTAATTTCACTTTTTGGTATCAGGAACCCACAATATGAGTTTTTCTGCCAACAATACGCCACTTTTTGTGGGTGAACTCTAAAACCACTAAGCCAACTAATTCAAATGCTCATTTTGAAAGCGCAAAACAAAAACAGAAGAACAAGAGATCATGGTAGTAATAAGACCACAGACCACGCACCTATATAAGCAGCACGTTCGATTCTAGTTTAAACGTAGTCACACAGAATGTGCAATGTGTGATGTATGTTTGTATTTACACTTGCAATTACAGTTCAGTAAACTAGTGATGCTGCAATACCAAGTACTTTAAACATTATTTCCACCTTATCATTTTTACGAAAATCCAACAAAACGAGAGTTCAACAAAAATCAGACTTCCGCTCTCCTTTTATGCGTCGCTTGTTTTATTCGTGGGAAAAAATAAAGAAAACTAGTTTTTTTTTTATTTTCAATTCTGCTAATTTACAATCTGTTCACTTGGAACAATTAGTAAATGGTATACATGATACAAGTTACTATGAAGAGAATCTAAAGGGTAAGTCTAGAATATGTTCACGCTTTAACCTATACACATGTTCACTATTGTCCAGCATGTTCACTGAGTGTTGATTCGGGTGGCATCCCAATCTCTTCTGATGCCTTTTGCTTCTCTCCGAGATAATCTCTGCCATTGTTGAGATGTTTAAATCTTTGTACAAATTATTGTTGGTGACGAACCACGGAGCGTTGCATATATATATCAGTGTTTTTGTTTCAAATCTTCTCAGGATCTCCAGGTTTGACTTGCTGGCAGTTCCCCAGAGTTCGATGCCGTATGTCCATGTTGGCTTGATTATTGTCTTGTACACTAATATTTTGTTGTATAAGGAGAGCTTAGACCTTTGGTTAAGTAGCCATGATAATTTGCTTAATTTCAGTTGTGATTCTTTCCTCTTTTTCAAGATGTGAGGTTTCCAGGTTAAGTGACTGTCTAGATGTAAACCAAGATACCTCACGACCGTTGTTACTGAGAGTTCTGACGAGTTTAATTTCACTTTGGGACACTGTTATTTTCGAAGTGAGAAGGTAATTTGTTGTGATTTTGCTGTGTTTATATTTACTCTCCATTGATTCGTCCATTCTTCTATCTTGTCCAGATGCACTTGCAGGTGTTCCGATGCTCGAGTTGAGTCCTCGTCGACAGCTAAAATAGCTGTGTCATCAGCAAATGTAGCCATCGTTGTGCGTTCTGTTGTTGGTAGGTCAGAAGTATAGATTACGTACAGAATTGGTCCTAGGATACTTCCTTGAGGGACACCTGCTGTCTGTGACTTAAATCCAGAGAAAACATCTTGGTATTTAATTTGAAAAAAGCGGCTGGATAGATACGTTTTAAAAAATGTATAGAATGAGTGCGGGAGTAATTGTTTGATTTTGAATAGCAGACCTGCATGCCAGACCCTATCAAATGCTTGCTGTACGTCCAAGAAAGCAGCAGAGCAATATTTCTTTTCTTCTAGGCTTTGAGATATCTTGTTTACTATTCGGTGTGTCTGATCTATAGTTGAGTGACCTTCACGAAACCCATATTGAAAGTCTGGTATTATATTATCGGTTATTGGTTTAAGCCGTTGTAAAAGTAGTTTTTCAAATACCTTGGATAAAACTGGGAGAAGACTTATTGGTCTGTATGATGCAATGTCTGTAGCAGGTTTTCCAGGTTTCGCTATGGCTATCACTTGTGCATACTTCCAGAGAGTCGGATAGTGGCTCTCGCTTATAATGGCATTAAAGATGAATGTGACGAATGATAGCGCTTCCTTGGGTAATTCTTGTAATATTGTACCAGTTATAAGATCATGTCCTGGGCTTTTAGTAGGATTTATGTGCTTTTTAATGGTTTCTTCTATTTCACATAAACTGAACGTCTTGATGGGTGCCGACTGTTGGAGGGGAGCCTGTAAACTTTCTATTACCTCATTTTCCGAAATACTTCGTTTAGCTATTGGTTTGAATACTGTAGAAAAGTGTATAGCAAGACATTCGGCCTTTTCTTCAGGACTTCGTGCCCATGTGCCATCTTGTCTTCTAATGGGCGAGATGTGTTGTTGTGGGCGATTGGTTTTTTTTTTGTTGCTTTCCACAGTGAGTAATTAGTTATAGCTGTTGGTGACAAGGAATTTACGTAATTGGAAAATTTTGTGTTTTGGTACTCTTTTAGTTCTCTTTTTAGTTGCTGGGCTGATGCGTTAAGTTTCTTTTTGTCTTCAGGCTGTCTGGTGTACATATAGATTCTACGAAGTCGGCGTTTTTCAGTTATTTTTTGTCTAATTTCTTTGGGGTACGGTAAGTTCTTGATTACTTCAGATTTTGGTGTTGCTCTCCAGGCAGCGTTCCGTATAACCTCTGTTAGATGTAAAACTGCATTATCTATATCATTGCTTGATTTTAGAGGCATATTTACGCTTAACGAGTTGTTAACGTATATTCGAAATTTATCCCAGTTAGTAAATTTATTACAAAGTTTAGGTGGTGATCTGCGCTCAGTAACGGACGAACATATGGTCATCTCTACTGGCGTATGATCGGAACTAAGGTCGTAGTTGGTTTTAATCTTGATTGTAGCAGGTATTATTCCTTTTGCTAAGAAAAAGTCTAGAAGATCAGGTGTTTTGTTCATATCAGTTGGCCAGTATGAAGGTTCTCCCGTTGATAGTGTCATAACATTCAATTTGTTTATTGCCTTAAGTAGATTCTTCCCCCTTAAGGTATTGAGACGTGAGCCCCATTGTTGATGTTTGGCGTTGTAGTCTCCGCCGGCTATGAATCTCCGTCCAAGCGTTTTTAGAAACGTAGTAAATTGATCTTCCATTATTTGGTGTTTCGGAGGACAATAAACTGCTGTTAGGGTTAGTGGTCTACCGTTTTCTGTAATCATTACGGAGGTGGCCTGAATTTCTTCCGTTTTGTATTCGGTAAGCTCATGATGTTTGACCGTTTTACGAATGATAACGGCCGTTCCGTCGTGCGCAGTTCCGTCCGGATGTTCAGTAGTGTAGATTTCGTATCCCGGAATTTGAAGATAGCTTTTATCTGTGAAGTGTGTTTCAGATATAAGCATGATATCTATGGCTTGTTCGGTGAGAATTGCTATAACCTCTCGGCGATGCTGGAGTATACCATTAGCGTTCCAGAGTAGTAGTTTTATTTTTCCCGCCATTTAATGCATTTTGGATATCAGAGTAGTGATTAAATTAAGGAGGGTATTTATTTGCACGGATTGCTGTTTCAAAATGTTTTCGAATCTCTGAAAGGCTTTATCAAGGACTTGACTGAGGTCTTCTTGGTCGTTTGTAGTTCCATGATTAGAATAATTTCTTGTATTCCATACTGGTTTGGGATTTGGATAATAGATTGCATTATCATGAGGTTGCTCGTGTTTTCTTACGGATTGTGAGTTGGGATTGGAAGTTTTATTTTGGAGAGAGTGAATGGGTAATGGAGGGAAATCTGAGGCATTTTTCCAAATTTGCTTCTCTTTAGGATTTAAAATTGGATTTTGGAATGTTGATTTTCTGTATTGAATTCTGCTTTTCATATATCTCTGGTATTCTGGGCATCCTTTGTAGTTGGCAGGGTGATTATCAGAACATAAAGCGCATATGGCTGGTGCATTTCTATCCTTCTTGCAGTCTTCAGTGAAGTGTTCTTCACCACATTTTACGCATTTAGGGGTTTCTCTGCAGTATGACCTTGTGTGTCCGTACTCTTGACATCTATGACACTGAACGGCTGTTTTCTTTTTGTAGGGAGGTTCAAATTTTATGATGGCATTGACGAGTTTCTCTATTTTGTAGATGTCTTTATTATTTGGGCTTGGTTCAAGATCTACGAAGAAAAGTGAGAGTGGGCGTTTAGTTAGTCTATGCCGCACGTTATGTAAGTTACGAACTGTATGTCCGAGGGTTTTTAATTCTCTTACAACTTCGTCTTTATCAATTGTGGGATGTAAGTATCGGAGTACAACTCTAAAAGCTCTGTCTTGTTTGAGTTGATAAGTATGATATGCTGCCTTTTTTTCGTCGAGGAGCTTTATTATCAAGCGGAACGCGTCCACTGTGCGTGGCATTAGTTTTATTTCGTTATTGTACATTTTGTATGTAAAGTCTTCTTGATTAACTTTTTGTTTGAGGATTTCGATCAATTTTGGTACAATTGTGATGCCGGGAATAAATATGGGTGGGATAGAAAAATGTGATTCTTTCCCCGCCGCTTCATTTTGGAATTGAATATCATTCATTAGTGGGGCGAACTTATTTTGTAGAGGAATTGCTTTTTCTTTTAATGTCGGTAGGTTAGTGTTTAATTGATTACCATCACTACGTCGTCTTCGTTTACGTATGTTTAGTTACCATTCTTCATTACTTTCTTCTCCGTGGTTATAATTTGTAGACATTTCAAGGTCACCTTTATCTTTTCCTTGTAGCCAGGACTGGTGCTGTACTTGTGAAGGGTGCCATGAAGGCTGCTGCCCTGGCGTACTTACTACTACGATGTTGTCGGGTGTTAATGATGCCGTGCAGCCGTTCTGCGATGGTTGAGGCCAGAGGTGTGGTTGCATTTGTTGATGGGGTTGCCATTGAAGCTGTTGTTCTGGCGTAAGCTGCGGTGGATCGGTTGACTGCATTGCAACGGATGTTGTTCCGTTGTAAGTTAGTATTGCTTCACGGATGCTCTGGCCGAGGCCAGCAGTTTCATTTTGTGTTTCACTAATTGTTAAATATTTATATTGCACTATATACGTTTACATACACTTCACTGTATAGTTATACTTGTATCCGGATAGAACTTAAAGTACACACAATAACCTAGGTGTTATCACAGCGAACACTTTATCACAGCGAACACTTTATCACAAGGAGCGACTCCGGCGGAGGTCTTGCCCCGACGGGAGCTGAGCTCGAACTAAAGAAAACTAGTGGTGCTAAAACTGTACGTACTTTCTCTCCCGCATTTTCACGCAAAATTACGCGAAAAGTACTCAATTTTTCGAAAATTTGTACTTGACTTTATTTCAAAATCTATCTTTAAGGATCTGATTTTATTAAGGAAAAATCCCTATCTTCATAATAGTAGTTGTAGGAAGACGCCGAAAAAATTTTGAACTTTTGCAAATTTCGAAAAATCAAGGTTTTTAACGAACATGAGAACTACTCCATTGTCTGTAACGTCTTTTAGACTATTCGACAATAAAATTTAATCAAAACGATGAAGCCATTTTTTGAATAGTTGGAAAATATCACAGGAGATTCATGTAAAGTACTCCCCAAAATTAAAATATCGGTTTCAAATTCAAGGGCCAGATCGATTGGGGAATATCAATTTTGGAGAAAGTCGGCTGCTGAAGAGTTTAGACACTAGCGTTGTTCACTGAAGGACGGAGAGTCAGACAGACCGACAGACGTTTTGTTGTCAATCGATTTTCTCTAACAAGGACCCACAAAACATGGATTCTGGCTACACCGAGTGTTAGAGGATTTTTTCTAAATTAACCAACTGGATTTATCCACTTTTCCGTTCAAAGGGCTCGCCAATAAAAGTTGTTCTGACGAAAATTCGCCGTGTTTTGGTGCAACGTTACACAACTTTCTCTCTACTCCGTTGCGAGTGTGTAAAAATTAGAGCGGTTTCTGAAAATTAAAAAAAAAATATTAGATTCAAGCAAAAATTACTCGAAAACTACTCGTTTTTCACATAGGTGTACGTTCTCTTTTGTTTATAATTGATTTTTAGAACAGATGTCATTGAAAACAAAAATATCTTTCTTCAATATTGAACATTTTCAATGCCAACTTTGCAATTTTCGAAATACAGAGTTCGTCGGAAACGAGACCCTGTGAGAAAAAAGTAAAGAAAAAAGTGAGAAAAGCGCGGTACCGCGCCTGACAGCGAGGAGAGCCGGCTACCGGAGCTGCGTTTCCAGCATTCCTGCCTCTACCAAGCGACAAAATCCTAACTCCAAGTTCTGCTTCGCTCAGGCGAACTTTTTCTCAGCGCGACGCGTTTACTCATCGCGGGCAATACAACCTCGTTCGAAAAGTATTTTGTTAATCGGGTAGGAGCATATTCTAGTGAGTCTTCACACAATCTGACTACTCATACTTCATACTCATACTGTTTTTTACACCCTGGTGAATCGTGCTGCGGAAATCTTTACAATCTCGTTAAGATAACTAGTTCTAGATCCTGACATCTAGAGAAGACAAGCACACAGAGGTTTTGATTTTGTTTAACGCGCGCGACCTTTCTCGTAAGCGCTCTTAGGAGAGCTCAGCCCGGTTGACGCAGTGATCGGAGCCCTTCTAGACACCGGAGAGCACTGCAATGCATCAGTACATTGTTTAGCAAAGCGACGATTGTTCTAAAAATAAAATTAATAAAATTAAATTATCGGCGGTGGGCGTTGTGCTATAACGACCCTCCGGAAGCGCCTGTGATATCTGGCTTCTTGAGCAGAAAGAAAAAAATATTTATCTACTTTTTGGATAGTATCAGAACTTTACAATGCGAGTTTTCTCACGCAAAAACAGCTTCTTCCACAGCATCATTACAATACTTTCTCTTTCCTACGTATGTACATAGCAGGCGCTGAAGTAAAATCACCTTAAACAACCATCGCGAAATAAATATATAGTTTTATTTCCTTGTCGTACTTCGTAAGAAAAGAATGTCTGGCAATTGTGCGCCGGAAACGGCGAGTTTTCTACAGAAAAGCTCTTATTGCCTGGCCCTGGAAACAAACAATTTGATAAATCACGTTTCTATTTATAGTAAATTACTTCCTCCTGTATAGTCAGAATCCATGTTTTGGGTGTTCTTGATACCGAAAAATCGAATGATGCAAAACCATCTGTCTGTCTGCGTCTGTCCGTCGGTCTGTGGGCAACGTTAGCGTCATTATCCTTCAAACGATTTTCTTCAAAGCTGATATTCCTCGATCGATTTGAAGGGACTCGAGCCCCTACGAGACTGAAACGGATATTTTGGTTTTGGGGGTACTTTACATGAAGTCTCAACATTTTCAAAATTTTCTCAAAACTGGCCCCTAATTTGTTTATTAAATTTTGTCCTCGGTAGGTAAAAAGGGCGTTTAAAAGAATGGCGCAGGCCTGAATTTTCGTTGAAATCCAGGAGATTTAAAAAATTTCCTTTCTGTTCAGTTTTTCACGTTCAAGTTCACTTTTTTCGGCGTCATCCTACAACTACAATATTAAAATTTTTCCGTAATGGAATCTTTTCTTCAAAGACATCTTCAAATAAGGTCTTTTACAATATTTCGAAAATGTGAGTAATTTTCGCATAATTTTGCGGAGTATATAGCAACATTTTAAACAATTATTTTCTCAAAAACGGTTCCATTTTCTTTAATGTTTTCTTCATGTGTATCAATGGCTAGTTAAAAATGGTGCTGGTCCCATTTGCGGCGAACACACTGTATTTTTGGAAATTGCAATCATTAGAAAACGCAAAAGTACAATATTCAATATACAGAGTTTTGTTCAAAATGAAATCTGTTCTAAAAAATAGATGTTTACAAAGGTCATGTAATATTTTTTGGGAAAAACGTGCTTTTCATGTGTAATTTCTGCCTGAATTAAATTCAGTTTATAACATATTCTCAGTATTCGTTTCAATTTTTTTCTTTAAATGTTCTCCTCGCATGTATCAAAGGATAGTAAAATAGTTGTTGCCGTCCCATTTTCGAAGAACTCTTATGTTTTCTAAAATTGCAAAAAAATAACTTTGCAAAAGTCCAATATTGAGGATAGAGATTTTTATCTCAAATGACATATACTAAAAATTAGATCTTTAAAAAAAGGTCATCATTTTTCCCATGGATGCTGCAAAGGTCTCTTTAAAAACTCGCATGCCTATGAACTCTTCTTCTATGAATTATCAGAAGTGTTCGTGTTGGATGTAATGACCGAGACGATTAGTTTTTTAAGCGGCGTCAAAAGGTAGTGTAGTAGAGCTTGGTGTAGCGGTAAGAAGCACAGTGCATTAACTCGGTGGACGTGAGTTCTAGTCTCGGCGTAGAGGAAGTATTGTTGCTTGTTGGATACAGTTTTGTTGGTTTATACAGTAGTACAATATTGCGAATCGATTACAAACAGTGTGTGAAAGCATGTGCTTTTGTAGCATCTCTAGCTTTTTACACGCAAGAAAATGCAAAATATAATCTATATCTAATACAAAATAACCATGAATCATATAGATAAATGCCAACTTTTCTCTGTTCTTGGGTCCTAACCGATAGTTTTGTTGTTTGGAAAAAAATGAAGAGTAGTGTAGTAACATCTCCAAATTTTGCTTTTGTGGACAGTGCCCTCAAAAGGTTATTTTGTTCATCTTTTTACCCAAAAAACACAAAAACGAGCTCGTTAGCGTGAAAAACTGTAAATGTCCTGTGATTTTTGTCTATTTGATTCGTCTAGTGGTAGAGGTAAACGTTACTTTGGCGATTGAAGTAGGTCTCTAGCAGTTATTTTACTGTAAAACGTAGATTACCTTAAAAAGTGCATTTAGTTGTTTTTTTCAATATTTTGAAAATTTTTGGTTAGTGAAACTGGTTCATAACATCAATATAAATGACAACGTGAAAGCGAATTCAGAGGAATACGGCGATCGATTCCACCGGAATATCCGGAAGTGAAACGCTGCTAGCCACGGCAGTACAATACGCTTGGGAGTCTACTTTTGTTCGCTGATCCGGGGAGGTTGACGAAAGTACGCTAGAAAATCGCCACTCTCGGTCACTTTCGGAGAAAGCTAATAGATAAATTGATCAGAATACGCAGAATAAATTATACATATATATATATATATATATATATATATATATATATATATATATATATATATTGGTGTTTTGAAATATTGTTTTTCATTCATAAAAGACAAACAAATGTACCGGTTTTTGTATGCTAAAAGTAAAAATTAAAAGTAACAATCTTACAGTCACAATTTCTGTAGACCCAAAGACACAGGAATACATAAAGGGGGTTGGGATTTGAGTAATATGTTTTTAATCAGTAAAAGGTTTGTCAAAACTCTTGAAAAATAGCCAAATGAAGCCCTTAGCAACTTAAACTCCAAATTCTATAAAATAAATGCCTAATTAAAATTACCAAAGCTCTTGTGTTTCATAATCAATCAAAAACTACAGAGTTAGCAATGCAGAAAATAAAATTAGCAGTTCGTTTACCGTTGCAAAATCCTTTTCTATAACTCCGGAACGAAAATGTATATTCTTTCAAATGTCGCTAATCTCGCGCTTTTTATAATTTTATCTTTATTTATTTATCTTTAACTTTTACTTATCTTTCAACTATATATAGTTAAAATGATGGGAAGGAAGGGAACTGAAGAAAACGTGCGCAGATAATCTTCTCCCCCATACGTCACATACAGTTTTTTCTGTTTTTTGACTAAGTAAATCTAAGTTCTAAGTACGCGTAGAACTAAAAATAGAATCTATTCAATATTATATTCTCAATATTTCATAAATGTTATACTCCCAGAACTCCCAGTTTCTAAAACTTATTCTCTCACTTACAGACATCCACAGAGAATTAACTCGCGCTACTCCAAAGACATTCTCAGGCCTACTTAACTATCTGATAATATAATTTTACCCACGTACACAAAACTATGCCACGCCATCAACTAATTCTTGCTACGTCATGGTGTTCATGAAAATCGAACATACTAAGTTCCGGAACGTACTTAGTACCGTACGTGCCGGAAGTGTGTTGACACTTAGACCTGAAGATAATTCAGCCTATACTGTTATGTAAACCTTGTATCAACACTTGCGGACAACAATGCACAACAATGCGGAGTAAGAAGATTTTTTTTAAATAGCCGAATTCTGCTTTCTCTGGCTCCGTTCTCACAAGGCCGTGCCTTTCCCAAAACTTAAAGATTCGCAACCGATGCATCTCATGCCAATCTCATGCAATTTCCAAATAAACTCACTTTTCGAAAATGAAATAATTGTTTGGTAGCATTTGGGGATACTTAATGTGGGGGCGTGTGCTCTGCCACTGTGATCGCGTGCCGAAGGCCAAACGCGGCGCGGTACACGATGATACACAAGTTTCACTAAAATGTCAGGGAAGAAATTGATCAATAACTTCGTGTCGACTTCGTTCTGGACACCGAAGCAATTTTGTTTAACACGACTATCATGGTCCTTTATCAACTTACCAAATTAGGTCGTCGAGTCATTACATTTATAACATTGTCAGATTATTTTATAGATTCTATTTATATTAACAATCTAAATAAAAACCATTGAGTGAAAACGTAATCGTTTATCATTTAATCACTTCATATTTAACAATTTCACAATAGAAAATGCAAATGAACAAAACTATTTAGCAAAATGATCACCTGGTTTAATCCTATTGCTCGCTTTAATTATTAACTTGATGAGTCTCGTATTCTTACTCAGTTGCCTCTTTTTTTATGAAGAGAGCAGTCTGATGATTTCGGCTACCGTTGTTTGTGTATGTTTGATGTTTTACATAAAGAATTACTTACGTACTATTTTAAAACTAGTTAATATGTATGTACATTGAATATTCAACAATTCAACGTGTTTTACTCCTAATGGAAATCAACTTTTCTGACATTGTGTTTCAGTTACACCTATGGAGGTGACATGAGTGGGTACGGCGCGGTCGGCAGTGCAAGTGGCGGCTACACGGGCGGCGGCGGCTATGGGACGGCAACGCCCGTCCAAATGGGCTACGTCATCAGCGCCGATTACGTAGACAGCACCACCACGTATGACCCGCGTCCCTCAGGCCAATCGCTCGATCCACTCTCCGGAGCCCCTGACTCGGCGCTAATGGCTGGAGGCGTTACTACAGGTACCGATCTGCACCCTCTCTTCTTACAGTATTCCTATTTTCAGTAACTAATTTAGAAACATGCGTATGATCACTGCCAACTGAAGTAAATCTTAAACATCTAATTTTTTCAACAATTTTCACCCTTCAGCTTTTCCCTCCTCTCCTCCTCCCCCCTTTCACCTTCACCTCTCCCGATTTCCCATTTTCACCTCACACATGCGCCATGCACATATCCCTCCGCCGTCACCTTCATTCTCCAGTTTCTGTTCAAGTTCCTGACACTATTTTTGTTTCATTATTGTTATTCCTACAACTAACACAACCACTGCAGCTATTGCTCTACTGTCTCTCTGCGAGTTGATTTTTGTGACCTCAAAGATCTTTATAGAAGGTGTTACACAAGGGAAAAGGGATCAGATATAACCAAGCAAAAAAATGAACTGCTGTGCACTACAAACGAGGAACAGACTTAATTTTGAACGAAAGGTTCTACTAAAAGTAGATAAACAAACAAAATAACAAAAGGTGGGTGGGCGTCGACAGCCTAAAACAAGAACAGGGCTCAGCTACACTTTTGAGCCCACTTGTCACTTTCTTGCCTGGTACGTACTTATGTAGTCAATTATTTTCTCGCCTACTACGCAGTTACATGCTAGTAGGTAGCTTACTGTGCACTAGCGCCTAAACCGACTTCCTACAACTACAATATTGAAGATAGAGTTTTTTCTGATTGAAATATGTTCTTTAAAACTAGATGTTGATGTATTATCGAAGGATATCTTTGAGATTTTTTTTTTAATTTTGCTATTGCAAATATTCAACATTGTTTTTAAAGCGTCGGGAAGTTAGTGTTTGCCTGTGAGTCTGGTGGTGTAGGTTACGTAAATAGCGTGCTTCGCATAGGAACATGAGTTCGAATCTCATCGTGTAAAATAAAACGCTGCAGAAAATAGCACATCCCACTAAGGTCAAGGGCCTCCTGCTCACGCAAGGAATTATTAACTATTCTTTAATGACGTGATAGGATGATGATGAAGGATGAAGGGACGATCACAAATACATCCATGCCCCAAGCGAGATTCGAAACCGCGATCCTTCGATCCGAGATCGCCACGACATTACTGCCTTAGCGATCTTGGCTATCCTGATCGAATGGAACCACTTACAGGTTGGAGAACCATTTCTGCAAATGGATAACCATTCCCTAAATTCTCAGTTTAAAAAGTGGGAAACAGAGATTAGACATATTTACGTAAATAAATAGGATAATTACGTTAGGCTAGGGCGTTTTTTTTTAAATTTGCAAAAGGGAGATAGGCATGGCCCCTCCTCTGCCCTGAGTGTTCGCCTATGGATAGGCAACAATAACAGTGCTGTTCAATATTGGAACATTAGATATGTGCGAGAATAGCAAATATACTACAAGCATTTTCTGCAAGTTAGCGTTTAAATTCTTTCATTTAAAGAAATAGGGCAAGGGCGTGTAATTTGGGACATGCACTGCACGGTTTTCTTCTGTACTTGTGATCCCTTCCTCGGAAATAACTTCTCTTGAGTCTTTGCTACCGACAAATCGTGAGGTGTCTTCGTCATTATTGCTTTGAATCTTGATGAAAGAAGTAAGTGGTTGTTGAAGCAATTACATATGACAACAATTTCGAATTGTTTTGTAAACATTCGTTAAGCGTTGATAGACAAAACTATCAGCAATCGTTAAGAAAGGTTTTAATCTTAAAAGTCCTAAACCATGAAACTGTAACTCTTAACTAAGCAAAGATAAAGCCAAAAACCTACTCTGAGGTCCTCTGATCGCCCCCCCCCCTCCCATTGGAATAAAACTGTTAATATGTTGGCAGTGTAACGTTCTGCCCAATCGAATGCCAATTACAACTTAGGATCTGCATCAAATTCTATACCTTATACTGAGGTTACTTTGCACATATTGACTTTATTTTTCTGTGAAAATGACATTTTCCTTCCTCGTATATGAAATGCTGCTGCAAGAAATGTGATATTTCGATAGGGAAACTCGTTTTCTGGTTGATCTTTATTTTATTAACCAAGTATGCTCATCAGTGAACAATTTCTTTTCCTTTTTCATTTTCTTTTCTTTTTTCTTTCCTTTTCTTTTTTTCTTTTTCTTTTCTTTTTTCTTTTCTTTTTCTTTTCTTTTCTCTTTTCTTTTTCTTTTCTTTTTTCTTTTCTTTTTCTTTTCTCTTTTCTTTTCTTTTCTCTTTTACAGATCTCAAAAGTCATCTTTCCAGATTTGTCTTCAAGATGTTTGCCTATATCCTCTATGTTATCTTTGTGTTTTGTACCCTCAATGTTCATTTTGTAATGACATGGTGTCTAGAAAAACATTTCATGATATTTTTATGAAAATGAATTAGTTTTGAAATACATTTGCACTATACCGTATTTAAAACTCTGCAAAATATAAAATAACTACTTTGTTGCAAATATAAATTAAATGTTGAAACATTATTATTGTTTAATGACCTACAACATTTGGCATTACACAGTATGTTGTCCAAAGTGGGCCCTTTTCTGCAAAGTACAGTTCCCTTTCTGCCAATAAAATGTCTTTTTTAAAAGATGTTTATGTGGAACATTCCAAGCTCACTCTGAATTTAGCACTTATGCTACTTCAAATATCTCTTCTTTTTCTCTCAATGTGAACAAACAGTCTGGTGATGTGACAAAATGGGATTAAAACACTGTTTCACTCTATATTTCCAATACCACAGATTACATATGGTATACGTATATTTACAATTAATTTATTTAGCTTTGAAGTAGATTTCTTTTTATTTTTGGATTGTTTTGTTTAATGATTTGTTGTATTACTTTAGAAGGTTTGTATTGCCTCGATCTTATTAGGTGTTTAAAGTTTTAGGATAATTATCCAGTTGCATTATTGGGAATTGAAGTAAGGTTCAATTTATTTTACCTTTAATTTGAAGATTGCAATATATTGTTTAGAATATTTGGATGAAGGATATTAATTATGGTTTATGATCTGATTTTAATGATGGTACTGGGCTTTGAGTTATGTTATGTTAACATTAAAACTATATCGACAATGTCTCGATTATGTATTTTACTATACATATAATGAATGGGATATGCACATTACCCAATTATTTTTGTAACAAACTTATACAATATTTTTCCTTGATGGGCGGTGGTATGTTGCTTGCTGGAATGATCGCCCACACTTTTTCCTCCAAAAGTTTTACCCAACACACTTAAAGCCAATGCTGTTAGTCCAATAGTAAATTTCATCCATAGATGTAGTCTGCGACATTAACTCAAGCTTCAAATCCTCTCTTCCAGAGAAAAAAATCGAATAAAAATTTGGAACAGTTTTTTTGAGATATTTTCACAAATTGCATTGACGTAAAGTAAAAATTACACGAAAACTATTTGTTTGTTCAAACAATTTAATGATTTCAAATGACCTTCTTTAAAGATCTATTTCTTTTATAGAAAATATTCCATTGAAGAAAAGAAAATCTTTCATCAATATTGTACATGTGATGTGTTATTTTTTTTTTTTCAATATACGAAAATTCAGTCTCCACCGAAAATAGAACCAGCACTAATTTCTTTGCTGTATATTCCTACACCCGAGGGAAAAAATTAAGACAAAATGTGAAGCCGTTTTTGAGAAAATAATTTTTTGAAATATTGGCTAATTTTACGCAAAATTACCCGAAAACTACTCATTATTTCGAAAAAGTGTGCATGACCTTATTTCAAAGTCTTTAAATAACAGACTTTTGTTAATGAAAAATGTGGATCGTCAATATTGTAGTTGTAGGGAGATGCCAGAAACATTTATAGAAAATAAAAAAACTTTAAACAAAAATTAGACCTATCCTATTTTTAAGAGCCCCTTTAAGATATCTGACGTTTTACATATAAAATTCTGAGCCATTTTTTTTAAAGAAAATTTTGAAAATATGTTTGAGGCCGTATGTAAAGTATTCCCAAAATTTGAACTCCGTTTCAAATTCTCAAGATTTGGAGATCGCGCAGATCGATCGGAAATATCAATATAGTAGAAAATTGTCTGACTAATTATGCCGTCAATCAATTCGTCTTTATTAAGGACTCACAAAACCTGGATTCCGACTACACAAGTGTTAAATGAAGAAATTTACACTGATATATATATATATATATATATATATATATATATATATATATATATATATATATGTATGTATGTATGTATGTATGTATGTATGTATGTATGTATGTATGTATGTATGTATGTATGTATGTATGTATGTATGTATGTATGTATGTATGTATGTATGTATGTATGTATGTATGTATGTATGTATGCCGATCAGATGGCCGAGATCGCTAAGGCAGTAGTGCCGGAGTGGTCTCGGACCAGAAGATCGCGGGTTCGAGTCCCTCCTCGGGCATGGGTGTATTTGTGTGTGTTTGTATAAGTGTGTCGTCCTTTCACCTCTCATTATCATCATCATTTCATCTTTCATACCCCCAGGACTAACAACCCTGGGGGATAAAAATCGGATGCAGCTTAATGCTGGTCCCCCCAAAGAAGTGTTCGCAAGCACCTGCCACCGTGATATTAAATGAAAAACTGAGCCACGGTAATTGCAGGTTGCTTGCCCTGCGTGGTCCTAGTTGGCCGAAACGAAAATAATAATT
The DNA here is from genome assembly GCA_038098605.1 of Gryllus longicercus. NCBI lineage: Eukaryota > Metazoa > Arthropoda > Insecta > Orthoptera > Gryllidae > Gryllus > Gryllus longicercus. Next base: position 2,164,395 of record JAZDUA010000174.1, read on the forward strand.
ATATACATATATATATATATATATATATATATATATATATATATATATATATATATATATATAAAGTCACGATTCAATCACGTTTACCATACCAGGGCCCCATAATAAGACTTTTTTGAGGAATAATCGCCGATTTTGGTCGCAGTATAATATTTTTTTTCATTTTACTGAGGAAGGACGTAGTCGGGGAAGTAAAATAGGTTGACGGAAAAACGTTTGTCTGTGGTAAAAGCACTCTCCAAAACCATTCAGATGACTTTTTCAAAATTGGTATTCCCCATTACTTTGGCCAATCTCGTGACCCTGGGAATTTGAAATAGATATTTTAATTTGGGGGGGGGCGGTACTTTATTAGGAGCCTTAAGAAATTTCTCGAAAATAGCTCCAAATGTCAAATAGACCCTGAATATGGCACAGGTCTAATTTTGTTGGACTCTGAATTATTCAAAATTTGTAAAAGTTGAAGTTATTTTCCTGCGTCATCCTTCAACTACAGTATTAAAGATGAAAATGTTTTGTTTTTTTCATGAATTGTGTTCTTCAAAGACAGATCTTTATCTACGGCCATGTATAATTTATCGAAAACGTAAGTCTTTTTCGCGTAATTTTGCCTGAAATATAGGCAATTTTTAAAATGTTTTCTCTAGTTAAATATATTTTTTCTCAAAACGGTTCAAATTTTTCTTATTTGTTTCTTAAATAGATAAAAGTACGCTTCTAAATAGGGAATAGAATTTATTCTATTAAAAACTGCAACAGATATACGTGTATGTGAATTTTTTTCCAAAACCTAAAGCTGGCCGCTAGAATTTTCCTCCAGACAGCAGCTAAACAGTATGTAGTAGTGCCTAAAATCCTGCCACCGTCGGAACTCGAACTTTCCAGTCAGAGGCGTTGCAGTGACATCAATGACATCACACCCTGAGCTACCTCAGCCGGTGCAAGCCTTTTTCGAGAGATGTCTGAAGTATTAGCAGGACAGAAGGTGCAATATAATATTAAGAATCGTTACCAAAAAATACGGGGAAAAAATATGCTGTTGTTGCACTTCCAGTTTTAAATTGTTACGATTTCCTTCAAAATTACCTCAAGACTACTCTCATTTTGAAAAAGGTTGTTTAAGACATTTAAAAATCTAATTTAGGTAAACATTTCAACAAGAAAAATATATCTAATATAATCTAATAAACTGTATCTATAATGATACATTTCAAGTAGTGGGTCCAAAGAATTCTGAATTATGCACTTATTAAAAAATTCAACCATTTTAATTAAAATCGGTTCTCTGCTATTTTTATAAGCGTATTCGAGTAAAAGATTAAATATTAAAATTTGGAGCCTTTTTGACAATTTTTTGAAAAAGTCTTATGGACTTCAAGTAAACCAAACCCAAAAATTAATACATCTTTTGAAATTTGCAGATCGGTGACTGCGGCGAGGTTGATAATCCTATAAACGGTTTTGGCTTGTAAACGGTGTTGTCCACAGACGGACCGGCAGACGGACGGACAGACCTTTGCAACACGCTTTTGGTGTGAGGGAGCCCGGACGCGAAATTCTTTCAAACCTTGAGACCGAAGTTTGGTCATATCACAATACTGTTTTTATACTAGTATTCCATAAAGTAAAAATATTAATTAAATTATTTTAAATAAGAGAGAAATTAGACGACTTGTAGACCTATGTACGTAGTTAGAGAACAGGGAGCATACCTCGCCACCTGTTGGTCATCTTGTTTCCGTGATGGTATTGAATCTTTATCACCTACCAGAAAAACATGAAATTAACTGATTAGCTTCAATGTGCGTCAAGAGATCCAACATTTATGTACAAGGCGGAAACACATCAGAACAACGAATAAATCTGCACAATGGCTCCTGTGTTAGAGCGACTCTTACTCGCTTCATAAATAGAAATTATCTCTGTGCTACAGGCATTGATAGCTCATTTGCATTTAAAAATCATATTGGGATAGAACATGACAACATATTAACAAATTTTTTTCAAGTTTAGTGAAAATACATTGATCATCAAAATATTTTACTATTATCTCTACCCTCCTAGGAAGTGAACATCAATATTACATTCATTGCATTCCCAGACAACTGTATAAAAACAATGCTTCATGAAAGTTTTATTTCGATTGTTCTTATGACTAGATGCTCAATTGTTTCTCTTCTTGCCTTATTTAATTCAGGATGAGTCTTCCAGAACACATGTTTAGCCAATAATTACAAATCAGACATCCTTCTCATTCTTGTCATCTCATCCTACTCCGAATAAAAATAGATTTACTTGCAATAAAATTCCTCCAGTGCTTGAAAGCAGGAGAATAGAGAAAAGCCTCCCATTGTGTTAGATCTCGTGGGCGAGGCCAAATGTGGAAACAAAGAAAATTAAAGAATATTTTGTGTGTCAATATATCATCTATTTATACAATATTTTGTCAAGAGATCGACTTGTGTATTGAAATGCTGTTCTGCTATATTTGTATTGACAAGCATATTTTGAAAATGGGAGATATAAGCTATACAACTAGAAATATCAACATAAACTATTAAATGTTGTATAAAATATGCCCCTTCCAACTCTCTTTACTTTACGTATCTGAATTATGAATAACGGTAGCAAGACGAGTTGTTGGCTATAATTCGACATATTCGACTCCGTGTTCCATAAACCAGGGCTGCTTCAGTGGGCGGCCGACAGAGCGTGCTCTCGACCAGCGCTGATCTGCGGACCTCCGGTGTTCTTCGGGCATATTTTATGGTATTGCCTGGGGCGTATGGAGTATCAGGTAGCAAAGGGCCTCACAATCACCAGGGCGTAATAATTTGCGGGTTTTTCTGAAATCATTCGTTTGATTGTCTTTGTAGCTGGAAGGAAGATCATTGTATAATGAAGTAATCTAAAGTTTCTTTCGACTAAATCGCGCATTTAAGTGGATATTGCGTGCTCATAGAATTTAAGAGAATCATTTACAAAAGCCTAAAACCTCTGAATGTAATTTTCTCAATCGTATTTAAAATTTTCTTGTGCTAGAACCACAACGATACTTAGTTCGGATCGTTCTCGGCGACAGGACCAGCGCGACGAGACGGCTATGTCCAAAAATGCTCGTTCCAGCACTGCCATTATCGAGAACGATCGATACCGATATAAGGGGCGCACTCCGCGACACATTATGCGCCCCGTAAACATTACGCGACCTAAACTATTTTTAAGCTTTGCTCAATTCGAAGACAAAGCTTAATAAAAAATGTTTTTGAGAATTTCGAAAATGTTAAGGCTACCTTCAAAAATCAATATGTGTGTTTCAGATTCACAGGGCTTCGAGACCTGCCAGATCGATTGGACAATGTAAATTATAGAGAAAATAGTCTGAACAGCTAGTGTTCACCACGGTTGGACAGACATATGGTTTGACATTCACAATTTTCCGGTATCAAGGATCCCCAAAGCCTGGATTCTGTCTAAACCAGGCGTAAAAGGAAGTAATTTACAAAATATTGGAACAAGATTTCTCCACTTTTTACTTTCTCATCTTACTTCGTAAAATATAAAGTATTGAAATAGTACACAGAAAAAATCTTGATTTTTCGAACGGAAAACCCCCTGGATATCTCTCTGGTTATGGAAAATTGGATACATCGCGTTCCTTTACGTAGTAAAGTACATTCCCTGGCACGTTGTATAGTAAGAATCCGTGTTTTATGTATCCTTAATACCAAAAACTTCATTGGCGACAAAACGTGCGTTCGTTTGAAATTAATTTCTTATAACATCATTAAACACAGTTAACTCTGTTAAAACCTATCGTTTCTCCCACGCAAGGGTTCTATCTATTAGAAAAAGACTAAAATTACTTCATTTTTACTTTTTCGTAGACTCTGGAAAAAGTGGCGAATTTTCGACACAAATCAAAACAAAACCTTTTTGTGGATCCCTGCCACCTAAATATGAAGTTTTCTTGCTACTACACGTTGAAAAATCCTTCTCAAATAGGTAATGAAGCCAGAATCAACGTTTTGTGGTCAACCATAGTGACAAAATCGTTCAGACGAAATCTCCAAAATTGATATTCTCCGATCGATCTCAACAAACTTGAAGTGCTGCCACTTTGAAAAGGATATTTTGATTTTGTGAGGACACTACATGAAGCCTCTTACATTTTCAACTTTGTGTCAAAAATGGCTCCAATTGTTTTGCGTATTGCGTATTTGCGTAGTTTGCGTCCAATTTGTAATTTTCGATCACGTTACTTCACTTTTATTTGTTCTTTTGATACAATCTGAAATTCCGAAATTTCTAATTTTCTTGCACTAAAGATGGTAGGTCGAAAAAGCTATATGCAAAATTAAAGAACTATAACGAAACTACTCCTGATATTTTCATTTCCCGTGTAATATGATTTGAAAATATAAGTTACACCTGTTCAATTTTCGTTTTAAAGCGCCGAGAGCTATCTGATATAGTGAATATGCTTGCTAAACCGAAGTACGTGGGTTCAAACCTAGCGTGGGCAACACGTTTGCGGGTTGGAAACACTTTTGCAGATTCAAGTAGTATTGCAATATTACGAAACCGTTTCAACTAATGTGAGAAGATACGTGCAGTTGTAGAATCACTAGTTTCCTTTCAGTGTCCAATTAATATTAATTTCGCATGATAAGTGCGATACCACAGCAAAATGCTGCAATACGAAGTATATAACGCGTAAATGTGAAGTGGGTGGCGTCGGTCAGGGAGTGACAACTAATCAAAGTGTTCCATCTGTTGTAATGATTTTTTATTTTTATTTTTAGTCGCATCAACAGCGTAGTTATTAGCGAATTTCTGTTACAATTACAGTACAGATGCAATGCAGTTACAATTACAATACAACAGTAGATAAAATTTAACAATAATATTTACAATCATCTTACAGTAGTGATAACAATTGAACATAATAGTTACAGTTCATATGTAACCATTAGTCTTAAATGTCCAGAAATAATGGCTATACAAAATGTGATTATTTTTTCTTGGTCATCTTTAGAATGGAGTATTGATTCGTGGTTAAATCCAGTTAATTCTCTTTGACTGTAATACCTGAGACATACTTTGAAAATCTGATCTAGATTTAGAGATGTATTGCATCTATCGCATGTGGGGGAAGATGACTTTGTGGTTAGATAGAGATGGTTTAATTTACAATGCCCTGTTCATATCCTTGAGAGGGCTACTTGCTCCCTGCTTCAGAATTTTGTACGGGTAGTTAGTGCATACAAGTTATTTATAGATTTATGGAGATTGCTGCTCAGTCGCCAACTGAGATTTGTTGACCTATATTGATTTTGTTTCATTTCCACAGATAATTGTTTTTATTAGAGATTTGATATACTTCTTTCTTCTCCTTTAATTTTGCATTCTTAATCATTTTGTTTCATATTTTAACATCATTTTGATATTACTTCCTTATAACAACATTAAATTCAGTGATCTTCATTAAAACCCACTGCTGTTCTCACGCACGTGTTAGAAAAAGTCTAGGATGTATTTCTTCATAATATTATGCCATATCTCAGGTGGAATACATTCACGAAATATACACAACGAGCCGTATGAAGTCTGACTGAATTTAAAAGAATTCTGAACGCATTGCGTAATGAACTTAATTTTGTGTTCAGTTCATTTACATGTTAATGGCTCATCGTTCCTTTTCAATAGAGTACATAATTATTTATTTGAAATGGAAAACAGCATTGCAACCGTTTTCTTTTCAGTTACTATTACTTTGTTATTACAGGACCAATTAGAAACTTCTGCTATTGTACTATTTCCTGTTTGTTTATTGCCAAAGATATTCGAATCACTCACAAAGAGAACTGTTCTTCCGTTTCGAATCGTCAAGGGAAAATCGTTTACGTATAGTAGGAATAGAACAGGGCCTCAAATCGATCCCGGGAGGACTCCATGTGTAATTTGCAATGAATCGGCGGAAAGGTGTGCATATATAATGTCCCATAATTCCAGTTCTGTATTTTCACTCTCTGATATCGTTGTTTAAGGTACCAACATAACCAATCTATAGCAATACAACGAATTCATATGAAGATAATTTTGATAATAAAATATTACGATCAATGATGTCAAAAGCTTTTCTAAGATCTAAAAATATTACAATACGTGCTACGTTATTATTTCTATATTTTCTAAAATTTCTTAATTTTTACTTTCTCGCATACGCTGGAAAAAGTGACAAATGTTCGGCAAAAAACAAAACAAAACATTTTGTGGATCCTTGAAGTGGGTTTACCTGCTCATATATACAGAAAAATGCTTCTCAAATAGATAATGCAGAGAGAGTCGACGTCTTTTGGGTACGTGATACCAAAAGAGGGATTCCATCCATTCGTCTGTGAACAACTGTAGGTTCTAAACCATACACAGAATTTACCAAAATTGATTTTCTTCGAGTAATCTGGTATTGTCGCAGTCAGAGTTTTAAACAGATGTTTTGATTTTTGGATATACTTTACATGTTGCCCTAAGTCATTTTCGCTATTTCTCAAAAATGACTCCAATTTTTTGCTCTAATTCTTTTCTTCAAATAGAGCAAAGTATGCTGGTACAAATTACGCACATCCGATTTTCAGTAAAATCTCAAATTCTTCAATTTGTTTATTGAAGATAGAGATTTTTGAAATGAAATCTATTCTTCGAAATTCTTCTTCTTCAATGGCTTTGCAGTCCAACTTGAACCTTGGCCGAATATGTTTTCTCTATGCTTGCCTGTCTCCAGCTGCTCTTCTCTATATCCGTACTCCCAGTAATACTCTTGTGTCCCTAGCCATGGCATCTAAGGATCCCACATTCCATGTACCAATAAAGAGTTCCATATTTCTTTGCCAAAGTCGTTTCCGATATGTGTTCCGATGCAAATCTTCTGGTTTGTGAACAATTATTTTTTACGGGAGTTGGTTGTTGGCCTATTGCCCAACCCTCCTTCCCCCGAGCTTAAGGCGGCAACGGCGGCGGCTGCTGGGCTTCTCGATCCACCCACGGCCCACCGCAGGCCGAGTTTCTTCGAAATTACATTTTTAAATGTTATAACATACAGTTCCTTGAAAACATACCTCTCGCGAAATTTGAAGTAAAATTGTCGCAGTTTGGAAAAAAAGTGAAACAGATTTTCTCAGCAACGTCCCGTTTTTCTCGTTTAAACACTAATATTTGTTTAATATGTCTAATTTCTATTAAAACATCTGGAATTTTTTAATTTGTAAAAAGTCTAATTTTTTCAGAACAGCTAATGAAAACTTTTCTTTAATATTGGATTTTTTTTATTACTTCAAAGTGCTCTTATGGGTATGGTATAAACCATTAAACCCTGTAAACGTTCGAAAGTTGCAAATATTCGAATATTGCAAATTCAAACATCTGATGCTTTTTGCCGGAGTGCGATTTAAAGGTTTATGAACAATCATATACAATTTGCAATACTACAACATTACTTGTCTGTTATGGATAAAACAAGAATGTGTATGATATTCTAGAACCACTAGTTACTTGTAACTAATCATATACTACATATTAATTTTTAAGTATAAGGCTCTACTTTACCATTCTATTCCTCTCAATTTATTAAGACTTTACAAATCTATTTTATGTATTATAATTAGCAATTTTACATATCTTTTCTGCTCCAACCTTTGTCTCTATAATTACTATCTAACCATATTTTCACCACCATCCTTTGTTTGCTATATTTTTCTCTTCTGAAAACCTTGTTTTCCAAAATGCATATCCGTTTAACACACTATACATACATTCTGACTCAAGAATAGCCACCGATATAGTATACAATGTCATTAATATGTCATGAAACCTAGCCATTCTACGATTATTACTATGTACATTACAATTATACATGTTCTTTTAATACGGCTGAAAGTGTTTTCCATACATTCCCTAACTATCATGCATATGCATAATAAACATTTACACATAATAATCTCAGTGACATTGACTTAATTAATTCAGCATCTGTATACAATTTCACCTTATCTAGCTACTGCCTAATTTAATTATTCCCACTCTTCCTTATTCATTTTTTACATCCAGATTCTTTCACACTGATCCTCTATTGATGAAACATTGTCACCTTTTATTTTCCTTTTTCGCTAGTCTGTTTAGTGCAATAATCACTCACTCTCTCTTCCTGTAATACTACCCTGCCTCTATAGCTTTTTTCCATCCACATAATTCATCTCGCATTGTCTACTAATATTTTCTTTCCTGTCTTGTACGCTAATTATTTTACCTTCTAGTTATTATGAATGTTCTCACTAAATCGTACTCATTACAATAAAAGAATGCTTTAACCACTGTATCTCTGAGCCTCATATGTACAAAGGCAAATTCTAGGTTGGGGTTGACGGGGAAGCGCGGGGATAGAGGCGCGGAGGGGAGTTTGATTGCCCTGCTGGAAAAGTATTCATTTATCCCTGCGAGGGACTCAATCCATACCTGGGTGCCACAGTTATAATTTTCACACCTTGAAATGTTCCAATAAATCTTGGAAAATGAACCTTTGCGAAGATGATTCTCAGTATTTATTGGTTCTGTGCGGTATTTAAGCGCTTTCTCAGGATGTTCTCGCGAGTTCCATTCACCGATTATTCTTGATTATCTTAAAATTGTATGAAGTATCTAGTGATAACCATTCTTTCAATAGAGTTGATACATTTTTATTTGTCCCACTAAAGTTTGAGCCAGAGAAAATGTTCAAGTCCGTGTCATCGCATTACAATTGAGACACGTGTCAAGTTTGTGTCACACGTGTCAAACGTGTGAACTGACTTTTGGAGTCAGTCTTTTTTTGAGTTGTATCAGAAGCTTGAGTATCTCTGGGACTACCGGCTAAATTGGTAAAAACAAAGATACCAGAGGAACTGCTCTTTCATCTATTGCCAGTATTGAATAACATTATTTTGGGTTTGTCATTTATCAGAGCCTTAACAAATTAACCACCTCACAAACAACTTTTCGTTCTACTGTCTTCTTCGATGTCATCAGGTGAACTGAAATTGATCGGTTTTGTGAAAAAGTGTGTACAAAATCTGTCTCATTTAGTTTTAGCCCATCAGTCCCATGAGGACGCACCTTTCGCGAAGTCTTCGGTTCTCTCGTGAATTCGTCGCTTTGTCGACTCGTCCCCGTGGAGTTTTGAACGCTCCCTTCCCGACAAATTTGCCAACTCACGCCCTTAACTATTGTGTATAATGAACAAAATTTACCGGAAGACCTGGAGGTTTAAGGAAATTACATATGAAGATTTTGCTTGAATGTGTTTATTAGTATTTTCATCTATGAATGCAAAACTTAAATAAAATGTCTTACTTTTCTCTACATAGCGACAAGTCACGTTAATGCCGAATCAGACAAGACTTTTCGCAACTTTGTATTTGCATTGCTATAAGTTTGCTCAGAATTAAATCCCATTATCAAGTTATATAAGGAAGAAACGCATAGGGAAGAAAGAAGATATGGCGATAATGGCCTGTATTGAATATATTGATTACAATAATATAATACTAATAATAAAAATAGTAAAAGTGGAAACACAATATCATCATCGTCGTCATTTTTCTATTTATTATTGCATCTATTGTTATTTAAACTAGTATTCTACAACAGCACGTACTTTCTCGCATTAATTCTAAATTTCCGTTTTCGAAAATTCAGAGAGTTCAACGAAAATGAATTCGTTTAAGCGTCCCTTTTCCTATCCGTGAAAAGAATTTGAGATAAATATGGAGCAGTTTTTGAGGAAAGGTTTTATCTATAAATTGTTTTTTGGAACTTATAAAATACCATGCCCGGAATGTTTTAATTAATAGAGTTAATTAATTAAGAAAATAAAATATGTTGGTTGTTTATTTGCGTTATACTTCCTCTTGATTTTGTTTTCGTTGGCGAGATTTTTATTAAGCCATTTTCCATTTTGTAGAGAACTTTGTAGTTGTTACTGAGTAATAACAAATATTTTACACCAGCTCTAGCATAAAATCAACTCATTACATAATAATATTTTTAATTGCCGTGTGAAGGTCTTTGTGATATAATTTATAGCAACGAGAAGCAAGAGAACAGTCTTGAAATATACCATTTTATTTGCCGAAGAGGCACGGGCGTAACTACATAATTTTTGTAGGGGTCAGCACCTTTGTGATCGAAATCCGAAGTAGATAAAAAAGTACATTTCGTTGCAAATCCTCATTAGAGAATGCATTCTGAAATCGACGACTGCTTTCAGTCGAAGCAGAATGCAAAGTAACTAGAAAAATGATAAACGTTTATAAGTTCCATTTTTTTAATCGTGATTTACAATTATATTGAGAGATAATGATTAAAATGAATTTATTTTAATCGTTACAAAGACGTTAAGTACTTCCTCAGCTGACAATTTCTGCTTAACTAGTTTTTTCCCAATATTGTGCAAAGATTCATTTGATAATCTCTCCTAAATCTTTGTGCTCCTCAGCCACGTTTTCCTAGTGGGTTATTAGGGGGCATTGATTAAGTTGTTCCAAAAAATGTTCAAGAGATCGTAGGCAGATTATACCTCCCTATAAGTCACATACAGTTTTTTACTCTTTTAAAAATAATTTTAAAGAGGTCTAAATACTAAATGCCTTGTTCTTAGCAGTCAAACGAAGTAGTGGAACAAGCTTCATTGTCTTTAGTTGACACATTTTCATCTTTCACACTCGAATAATATTCTCAATCAGAAATTACCAGCTGAGTTTAGTTCCAAGCATGGTCGCTGTCTCTGCAGCGACTTTGACCCGGAGGTTTTAGGGTTCGAGTTCCTTCGGGGGCAGATTTTATACAGCAAGCCTGGAGGAAAATTCTAGCGTCCGGCTAGGCTGGTCTAATCGACAGTTTTCCATGGCTTATCTGAACGATACCAGGTGAATGCCAGAGCAGTATCCTACCAAAAGAGCCAGCAGGGAGCGCGATGTTTCTTTCCTCTTCCTCGACCCCTCCTCTCTCCTCACACAAACGCGCTTACATTTACCTGCGCTTCCATACATTACTGTACACTACCGTCGGATTAGCAGTCGGGAGCTTAGAGCTTGCCCGGTGATGCCTCGCTGGGGGAGATACCTGTACCTGAAGGCCGTACCATTTTCAACCTTTTCTCGTCAATGGCTCCAAATTTTTTCATTAAATTTTCCTGCGGATAAAGTAAATGAGGTTTCATAACGTCGCAGGTCTCATTTTAAAAGAAATCTCTGAATTTTTTTAAATCGCAAATATTCGGCGTCTTGCAACAACTTTACTTTTAAATATAGAGATTTTTCTCTTAATGAAATCTGTTCTAAAATATTCAAAGACTTCATTAAGTAAGATCTTACAAAAGTTTTCGACAATTTTTAAACAAGTATTTTCTCAAAACCTGTTTTTCTCAAAATCTGTCCGTGGATGTAAAAAAATAGATTTTCGAAAATTGCAAAATGTTTACATTGCAAATGTACAATATTGATAAAAGATACTTTTTCTTTATGAAATCTGTTTTAAAAAGTTAGATCTTTAAATAAGGTCATGTAGAATTTTTGAGGGAAAAACATTGTCAAAAATGGGTCCAAAATGTTTGAATAAATTTTTCCTTGGGAAAGAATAGCGTACGCGTAACAAAATGGCGCAGATCTCATGTCCGGCGAACTCTCTGTATTTTCGAAAATTTTAAACAAATTAACAGCTCATAACTACAATATTGATTATATGCGTTTTCTCCTTATTAAAATAAGTCTTTAAAAGTAGATCTTGAAATAATGTAAATTAAAATCTCTCAAATTTCGCAAACAGCAAATGAAATGATCAACGTTTTTTCAATCGCTGAGAAGGTTGAGTTTAGATGTAAGGCTGGTGGTGTTGGGGTAACGTGCATGGCGTGCTCATTCTGAGAACGTATTAGAATCTCGGCGCGGAGAAAACATTTTTGATGGTTGGAAACGCTTTTGCAAGCCCATGTACGATAATAATAGTGCGTAGCTGATACAAATAATGCGAGAAAGTATATGCTGTTGTATCACTACTAGTTTAAATCTTACTTTCATTTTGCCACTTTGTCGATAAGAAAATTGCATACTATATTTTTGGTAAAACATATTAAAGAAAAAAGTGTTAAAAACAAACTCTCAGTTGATCTGATAATTAAGAAAAATATTGTAATTTTTTTAGTTATTTATTTTTTAAATGTAAAGTATTTTAATAAAAAGATTAATTGATTTTGATTTTTACTAACTTAAATAAATTAAATGTTAGTTAAACTATGCTTTCGCCTTAGAATAGTAAAAAAGTTTTAATTTTTCTAATACAAAACATGGAGTTTTACAAATGTTACAAATATTTTTTCATATTATAGTAAATAAATTATTAGAAAATATATTTTTTAATTTTATTTGTATTTCATTTTGACATACTATATATGACTAAATCTAGGTTGAATTGATTGTAAAACCACTGTCAAAAGTAAATTAAAATGGTTTCAAGAAATGTATTTGCACAGATTTTAAAAGTAAATGACATTGATTTTTAAATTGAACAATTTATACGCAAGATCATTTTTTAACATCGTGATGTAAACAAACATTTTAAGAGTAAGATATGAGCTGTAACGAAAATTATTCAGTATCCCACTTGCACACTATAAATTAGCAATTAAAAATTATTTTCAATTTCACAGAAATGGAAAAATTTTTATAAGCAAGCATCACGTCGGCTGGATATCACATTTACAGCACACTCTTGGAAAATTCTGGTTGCGTAACTGTACAGAATGAAAAAAGATTAGAGATGTATTTTTAAGGGAATTTTTTAACAGAAAAGTTCTTCCAACATTAGTTTGTCAGCACTTCTTTGGCCACACCGAATGCTTTCAGCACAAATGAAATACAGTGACGGAAAGTCGGTGTGCAGAACGTACAGATCACAGAATGTGAAATGTTGTGATCCTCTCTCATAGAACCTGAATAGAAGCATCGTAACATTGTTGACAGAAATCAACAAAAAAAATATTATATCCACTCCTAAATTTTCTTTCTGTTACCGCTACCGCAACTGTCTCCTCCATTTGTATCCCTCCATCTCCCGCAACTACCGCCGCCACAACCATAATTTCCATTCTTACCCTAGTGATCCAATTGTGTATACATTCCATTACGAGTATCTTAATGATATCTACCTCTGTAGTTACAGAATGTTTTCCCCACTTTTACTAGTACAATTTATGTCAGTTTCACTTTTATTACTTCTACTTCTACTATCGTGGCCACCACCTCTATCACTTTCTCCACTACCACCCCTACCGTCAGCACCCACTCCACAACCAATACTGCCGATTACTCCATCACCACCAGACTGCTCGCATCACCATCTCCATCACAACCACCAGCGACACCACACCACACTAACACATCGGCCGATATGGCTCAGTGCAACAGCTGTTGTCATTGCAGCGTCTCTGTCCTGTAGGTCATAGGGTTTGAGTCGCGACGTTGGTGGGTTTTCGACCCTAACTCTAGTACAAGGTCGATTTCAGCGGCTGTCAGGGGGAGAATGCGTGGGGCCGGTTGCTCCGCTCGCTAGTTTCTGTTGTTTTCGTCTACCAGTACCGCGCGAATACCACATTCTTCTCCGCTCCTCAACCCTTACACCCACATATACATATTGCACTGCATTGCCACAAATGTCGGGAGACCACTCGTCAGCGTGGAGCTTATTCCAGGTGAGGCGGTTCCCCGCTGTGGGGGAGACACATGAAGGGGAGCCCCGAAGCTGACATGTAAGTCGGAGCCGGATTTCACGTTTAAGCGGAGGAGGATCATCGTCACACCCGCCTGTAACATGCACTACCCTTTACACTCGCGAGACTAATGATAGGAATAGCGGACGCAAAAATCACTCACTCATCACCATCATCACCTCCATCACTGTCATCTTCACTACCGCAGCAATAACATCACACAGCCCATAACTACAATATATTTCTTTTTATTGTTTACAATTTCAAGAAAACTATGCTTAATAACTGTAAATGTCACTTTTTTATTTTGAAATTAAAAATCCACACCATTGTTTATTTTGGGATTCGCAATGGCAGATACGTTCTGTATCGATTTTACATCGCTGATGTTAGCAAAGGTTACTTAAAAGTTGGTTGTGTCATACTGCTTGATATTTGGAGTATTTGTATGAAGTTGATTTCGCAGCGTGAATATTAAATAAGTACATTTCAATATAAATAAATAGTTACTTTTGTAACCAATGAAGAAAGTGTCTTTGTCGAATTAATCAAATGTCTTTGGGACGAAGCGGAGAAGCATTTGAAATGAGTCAAAGGCGCTTTCCTACACTCGAATGTGCGTTCCTTTTTTTAGTATGAATTCATGGAAACTCACAAGAAATACTCTTGTGATCATTAACAACATCCGAACGGCGGCTGTGCTTATTCAATTCGCCCTAGTATTTCATTTTGAATATCATATGACTGTACGTGTACCACATAGTGCATCTCTCCAATGGATAAACAATAAACAGAAATAGTGGTTTCCATGCATGAGTGCTAAAAAATGTATTTCTGAACAGTTGTATTTGTTTGGTATAGCACAAATAGTTGGATTCAACTTCTTTTATTCTGGAAATAACCCAATAGGCATTAATTGCAAATCACTTATAATGCATGTGAGGTGAAGGTAATTTGTAACCTCTTAGGTGGTGGTAACAGCAAGAATTTAAATCTACTCGGAGGACCCCAGCCTCCCACACTGAGGACCACCAATTCTTCTGGTGGAGGGCTTGTTGCGGTGAAACAAGAAGCAGCATCTGCAGCCGCAGGTGTGGCAGCGCCAACATCTGGTACTAGCGTTGACGGTGGAGGCATGGTGGCGGGCTGTTTTGTGGACAGTACCACGTTCTTGGGGGCCACACCTTCACCTAATAGTACTACAGGCAACCAGCAGCAACAACAGCAAAGGCTGACACACCACCATCCATCGCTGCAACCTACACACCAGTTGAGAGATGATGCTGCTCCTTCCGTCCATCCGAGTAAGGAACTTCGTAATGAGAGTTTCCACCATTCTAATACAGAATGTAAGCTTTTTTACCTGCAAACTGCAATTTTCAAATACGGATTTTTAAAATATCGTTTCTTGACAATTATTAACTATCTACGATCGTAGTGAAATAAAACATATAGCTTCCTGCACGGTTGTCTTTTTAAAACTTTTAATATGGTGGGTATCGTTTAACTTGTTTCTGCAGAAATGGAAACATCGATTTGAATTTGGGCTGAAGTGTGTTCTTGGGGCCGCTTATTTCCTGTCTACTGTCCAATAAGGAGGAAATTCATTTGAATGGAAGTTAATCAAATTTTGATGATTAATTTTTAGCTTTTAGAGAAATAAAAAGAGACTATTGAATTTCTCATACTAGACCTACTTAGTTTCCTCATCTCTTTAGTCCGAGTTAGTTTTTCGGTAGTATCTAACGATCTTACCAGCTGCTACCTATCGGCGCCTAAATATTTTTTCTTCACATTTTCTCAATGTTTCGGTCCCCTAATAGAATTGAAAAATTAATTCAAAAATATTATAAAAGAGTAAAACCCGGTCCTACATGCACATTTTCATTTTAAAATTTGCAACCACGTTTCAAAAAAAAACTTAAGCGTTCCTGAAAATGCGTAATTTTGAGTTTTTCACAGAAAACTTTTGAGTTTTTGAGAAAATTCATGTGAAATAATTTTAAACATTTGTACTAGCATAGAGAAAGCATCGTCCAAAATGTGTTATTAATTGTCATAATGTAAACATACATTATAACTCGTTAGTTCTAAAAATACACTGGTCTTCAAAATAAAACTTTCGTCTGCATCAAAAACCTTGTTGATTGCCCTTCGTAGGAAATTTTGCTGTGAATTTTAAGAAGGCAACCGTTTGTATTTATCACGATTTTTGTGACAGTTAAGCAAAAGTTTTACAATAATAGCATTTACACGAAAGTATTTAAATTAAGTAAGTATTAAGTATTTAAAGTATCTGAGAAGGGTCTACTTAATTCGATTTGATTTATTTTTGGCGAAAATAAATTAAAATATGTATGTGATGTACGATATAATGGCGAAGTATATTCTACGCACGTTTTATTAAGCTAATATGTTAGGAATATACATTTGACTTTAATAGCATTCAATCTTCACGCTATTACAACAATATTGATGTGAACGAAAGAGTACCGAACTAGCGCTCTTTTCGACTCCTGCTGCTCTCCCAGGTATTGCACCATGTCACGCTCTTTGATCTAGTACTGAATTTACTCTTTGGATCTATGATGTAACTTAGGGCCTTCTGTGCGATAACTAGTGGGTGGTGGGTCTACTCGGCGAGCACGACGCGGCACTTGAGGGGAACGCCAGTTTTCTGTCTTCGTCTGATACTATCTGCAACTTAATTTTACGATTTTCGCGTGTTATTGAATGCATTATTTATGTTTGGGGAATTTATTTTCATTTTTTAACAATTAAAAATGAACATTTAACGAGTCCTTTGTGTAGAACTGGCCGTTCAGAAAGGAAGTCCCTTTCTGTCTCTCACGGTGTGTGCATCTTCCCGGTAGCAGACAGTCTGCGAGCTTTGTGATTACGAGTGTGGGTGAAAGATCTTTCATTATTGCAATATACACCACGATGGTGAAATTTTCGAAATAAAATAGTTTTATTTGTGTAAAACGCGTCCCAACAGTAGTACTTGTTGCAAAGTGCGATCACCGTATTTTCGAAACCAAGTTATTTTTGTTTTGTATGAAGTCTACTTCCGCCAATTGTCTCAATGCATAACTAATCTAGAAATTGAAGTCAGAAACACGTGCATGAGAGGTGAATATGCGTGACGCAGACACTGCGCATAAAATTATGTAAATAATGTTTCAATATATACTTTTATTAAATTAAGTTTTCATATTTTACCTGAATTGCTTACGTTTAGTGTTCGGAATTTGGGATATTACTCTTCCGTGATTCGATGGAGCTGCCACCTCCAGTGTGTGTAGCGCCAGCCGCCACTGGTCCAGCCTCAATTAGCAACAAGAGAGCTCAACAGAACGTGCGCATTGTGAAGCGCACGAAATGCAGCAGCTAGACAATATCGGGTCCGGGGCAATGCTGAAACGTAGCCCCGCCCCCACCCCGCCCCGCAAAAATTCAAAATGAAAAATATATTCATAATGATATATAGATTGTGACGTACCTGATTGTCGGTACTTTCCACTGCAAATAAAAGTTGTAACAGACGGGTGTCTTACTCGTGAATGGGTCCCTTAAAGGAATCGACATTACATTGGACAATCAAAGTAATAAGTTTACCAAAACAAATACAATTTATTCATGAAACAACATGTTATATACATGATCAAACATATGATTACTCTCCGTCTTGGTACCAAGATTCGGTATACAATGTGATTTCATCATACCTGGGGCCCCAATGAATACCTCGTTTGTCGCGGCTGGTCGCCAACGGCGGCGGCGGCCGATGACCTTCACCGCAGCCCGGTGTCCCGGGCGGTTGATGATGCAAACACGCGCCTAGGCGGCCCGCGGCGGCGGCGACGCGAATTCCTCGGCTTCGACGCTGGTCGTTTTGACGTGCAGTTCCGCTTACGCACTCACAGCCTCTCGATGATGTCCACTTCGCCCCAGCGATGTGCTTCTAATTATGTCGCCACGCCTTTCATCAGTTCTTTTCCACTTCTCTATTGTAACTACGGAGCACGTGGTCACTGCTCGCGCCGGCGTCAATTACACTATGCACAGTTTTATTACTACTTCCACTGCGTTTGAGGTCACGGACACAATCTATAGTTTCTGCATATCGACCTCCACCAACATTCCACTTACCGGCTTCTAATCTGCATTTCTATGAATATTACACTGAACTTAATTTCCTTCGTCGCTGACATCGTCTTACACCGCCCGCAGCCAACGGTCAACTCTACTGCAGCGCTCGACTGGTAACGGCCGAATTCTCGCTCCTTCTCGCTGCTCACGGCGGCGGACTCGTTCACAGTCCCCCCATCGCCGGTCGTCGCACCTGCCGCTTATGCCGCGCAGTTCAAAATTAGCTGTAATTATATTATTGTGCTCTGTGTTTCTATTTACATATAGAAACGCTCCGCGTTTCAATATATATATATATATATATATATATATATATATATATATATATATATATATATATATATATATCAATTCACATGTAGGCCCTATCGGACCACGCGAAGTACAACACAGAAGCATTTCAGCGCTTCCTAATCTTCCTTTGTGCCCGTATCTCCTTCATTATCTCAGAGGGTTTTCTTTATCTTTCAAGAGACCAAGAGATTAAATGTTTTTTTGTTTTTTTCCGCTTGGCCAACCCTCCAGACACAAATTTCTTGTCCAAAAACCATTCTATCGTGTATTTCCTGTTGTGCTATCCCGACTTCTTTAATTGCAGCTATCCATTTTATTGTTTTAATTTTTGATTTACTTCGGTTTTCATAGAATTTTACTACTTGTCTTGTCAGTTTGGTTGGTTCCATTCTTTTAATATGGCCATACAATTTTATCCTACGTTTTTTGATGTCAGAATATATCTGACATCAAAGTCTGAGTACTTTTGTACTTCTTTATTTGCTCGTAGCTGTAAATTCCTTCCTCAGTGTTTCGGGCCTAAAATTTTCGGGATAATTTTTCTTTCTTTCTTTCTTTTGTGTTTCTTCCATATCTCTCTTTCTGTTTAAAATGAGTGTTTCAGCACCGTATTTGCAAAAATGTGTGTTAAAATATCTTGGATGTCAAGAGGAGGAAATTTTAAGGCTTAAATAACTTTCAATGACACCATTGTTTTGTAAAATTTTCAGGATTGTCGGACATTTTTCATTTCGTAGGGTCCTACCATATAAGTAATCACAATAATTAACTAGTTTAGGTAAAAAGTAATTGAAAATTTTATGAACTATCAGACAACTGAACCGCGACTTACAAAATTACGATAACAATTTTCTCGGGTTCTAATTTCTTTTTCAATGTTTACTCTTTTCCCATCAGTCCCATCAACGGGCTCCTTCCTTGCGGGACCCCCTGCGATCGCCCGGTCTGCCCTGCCAGTATTCCAATTGTTACGCAGCACAAAACATTTTACTCGACAAGTGAACTTGTGTAAGGATTTTGTTTAATGTAAGCTGGCAATGAGTTGTAAAGTAGCTTTCATGTTTTTTTCAGTGGATTTCTTGAAGTGAGCTGATAATACTGATGTCTGAAGAATATGATTCCTATGACGTGCAATGTAATTACAAATATCTGAATTGCGTAAATAAATATTCCCATCCTTCAAGAGGATCGAAGCACAAAAGTTCTCGTAATCTTCCAGCTTGAAGCGAGTCTTAATCGACTGTCTTTGTCACAACTTGATCCGTCGTTCCGTTGTCGAGTTACGGTGACCTCTGGGGAAGCTTGTGACGTCACGCTGCCGGTGAGGTCCCCCCTGCCGCGCGAGTGACAAGTTACGTCTACTGCCGCGGCTGAAAAGTTTCAGCAGAAATCTCGAGCGGCTTATCGATTGAGTGCAGGCTTTTCTTTCATTCTTCCGACATTGCGCTGAGTTCTGTTTGAGGGGTGTAATAATTGGACTGATGAATCTAAAAGTCACACGAAAATGGAACAAGAAACTGGGTAATTGTACATTTTCTGAATGAGAACAAAATTCGGTGCATGCCACAAATCTTGGATGATGTGAGGATGAGTGATGAATCTTGCACTCATTAGAAAACATATCAGCTTTGCTTAAAACAAGTTCTCTGGTTGGGATCAGATACAGACATAGAAGATTCCGTTTCTTTAAATTGAGCGCGAAAAGGAACAGTAGCTGAAATCTGTGGCTCATTTGCCGTTGTAAATAGTTTTTATTGCACGGGAGCGAATATTTTCTTACCAATAGTTACCAACAACGCTAGTTGCTCTCTGTAATAATAATTCAACTTAATATAGTATATGAGTTGGTATAGGGATTCCAGAGCTCAAGAAAACGTGCACAGATTGCACTTCTTCCCTATATCACGTCACAGAGTTTTTAACTTTTTTAACGTTTGACAAATAAATGAAAGAAGTATAGTTCTTATGACGCGTGTTATAATTCTTTCCAATATTGTTTTCCGTAAAATAATTAATTCCGTTTTTTAAGAAAACAGCGGGTATTAAAGTGAAATGAAGGATTGGTAAAAAATTAATTATATTTGTCGTTGTAATAATAAATAAATATTATAAAGCAGTAATGGTGGCAGTAAATAAATAAATATTTGTCCTACAATTCCAGCAGCAAGTAGTCAATAAATTAATTTTCTGTTTTTAACCTACATTTCCATAGGAATTCATTTTTCCAGTATTATTCTTCGAAAAGCGACTCTGATGAAGTAATGATTACTATCAATCCCAATTCTCAAATTCATATCCGCCCATAGATAATAGCCTTGTGTGTGTAAAAAACGGGCGAGTTGCATGCCGATTGTATGGCGTGTAACACATCCTGAAACGCCAATTGGGCGTTTGGGTCAAAATTAAATTATCCGTTAAGACGGGACCGGCATCCGAACTGCTTAACCACGCTCCGCAAAGTCATGCAGGTGGAGACAGCGCGGATCCTTGGATGGGTGACCGTCTGGGAACACCGGATACGAATGGCGGCACCGAGCCCCTGGGCAATAGGGATAAAAGGCAATGACATGAACAACACGATTTAATTTACATTTAAATTACATTTAAAAAAGAATTACTCTGTGTTCAATGCCGTAAAGGCTTAGAAAATTCTTCTTCTTCTTCTTCTTCTTCTTCTTCTTCTTCTTCTTCTTCTGCTGCTGCTGCTGCTGCTGCTGCTGCTTGTTCTTCTTCTACACCTTATCCCAGTTGGCTGGGCTCGGCTTTTCGGATCGTTACTCTCCAGCTGTTTCCATTCTGTGCCATATCTATTGTGACACACATCTTCCCTAACACAATCTTTCCATTTCTTCTGTGGGCGGCTCCGTGCTCGTGTCCCATTCTCTAATGATTCCACCCGGTGGGCCGCGTACTCTACCAGTCTCTCATAACATGCCCAAACCACTGAAGTCGCCTTTCTTGAAGATTTTCTACTCTCTACCTCCCCTTCACGGTACCTCGGATCACTTCATTCCTGATTTTGTCCTTTCTCGCTACTCTACAAATCCACCTCGGCATCTTCATCTCCGCTACGTGCAACTTCTGTTCTTGCTTTTTCTTCGTTGTCCAACATTCTGCTCCGTACAATATGGCAGGGCGCACTACAGTTTTGTAGACCTTCCTTTTAAGGCATATTGGTATTCGGCGGTCACCAAAAAAAATACTCCTGCTGCTTCTCTCCATTATCTCTCATGATAGTAACAGAATTTTAAAAAATCAGAAGCGCCCACGCAGAGTTCGATTTGCTTACTAAGAAAGCAGCTGAAACAATAAACAAGGACCTGCTTTATTTAGAAGTCAAATCGATCGTCTTAGTAAATGTAGTAATCATAGTAAATGTGTTGGCAAACTACTGCAGAAACATATTGCCCATGAAGGAACATGATGTTCAGAAACGTGCCGAAAGAATAAATAGCGGGCGAATCTTGGCGAAGGAAATTGAGAATACGTACCTGTCTTCGGACAGAAAATTCAGAAAATCTCTACGACAGAATGGATGAAATGGCAGGAGGGCTATGCAGAATATTTCGGTTAGTATGTCGGAGGCTAGTTGGGTTCGAAAGTCTCGATAATACAAATATAGCCGATCAAATGTAGGTGGACCGTTGACAACCAAAGGAGTGCAAATACCTTAAGTTTTCTCAAAATAATAATAATAATAATAACAATAATAATAATAATAATAATAATAATAATAATAATAATAATTCAATAGTGAGAAAAATATGCATACTTGTTTTATGTGTCTTACATTTTTTACTTTCTCGCTTTACTTCGTAAGAAAAAGTATTGCAATCGTGCACCGGAAATCAGATTTTTCGACAGAAAATAGCTCATTTCCAGACGCTGGTGACGAAAAAGTAGTTAAATCGTCTTTCTATACGTAGAAACTTACTTCTTCTCTCAAACCTGACATGGTAATAAATAGCCGGGAAGGGGTCCACGTGGTCGATGTGACTGTCCGCCACGAGGATGGGTCTAGCCTTCTGAAAGCAGGGGAGGAAAAGGTGGTAAAATACCAACCAGTCATCCCCCTGGCAGCCCAATTTCATGGAGTACCAAACGCCAGAATCCTGCCAGTGGCGGTTGGAACCTCTGAGGCTATGCCAAGATTCACAGCCAGTGCCCTCAAGACACTGGGGATCACGTCTCGAGGCGATCTACTGACAATCTCGTTAATTGCTCTCAGAAGCTCTATCAAACTTTACACACAATTTGTAAATTACGATGGAACAATTTAGCATTGCTGGTAGTAAATGCAGGAGAGAAACTTCAATGTCTTGTGGGGAAGTCTAGGGAACCCATTGGATCCTAAAATGCCTAGGAATTACCCAGTTACCACGCCTTCAAGTGGGAAGTGTATGCTATTTAATGTGGCATATAGAAAATTGTGTAGTCAGAATCCATATTTTGTTGATCCTTGATACCGAAAACACGACGGATGACAAAACATCTGTCTGACCGTCTCTCCGTCAAGTGTCAACGCAAGCTCCTAAGAAAAAAAATTGAGCCTTTTTCGAAAATCGTAATTATCGAGCAATTTTGCGTGGCCATTTTTAAACAATTATTCTTCTCGAAAAAGGCTCAATTTTTTCTTTAAGTTTTCTCCGCGTATTTATCAAAGGATATTTAAAAAAAACTGGTGCTGGTCCCATTATCTGTATTCGTATTTTCAAAAATTGCTATAAAAACACATTTCAAAATTGCAATACTTAAGATGAGATTTTTGTCTTAAATGAAATGTGTTTTAAAAAATCAGATCGTTAAAAAAGTCGTGTTCAATTTTTCGAAAAAGCCAGGCGTTTTCGGGTAACTTTTGCTTCACGTTAAAACAATTTATAAAAAAGTTCTGAAAAACTGCTCCATAATTTTTCTTTATTTTTTTCTTAAATAGAGCAAACAGGCTTTTAAAAATGATACAGATCTGATATTTGTTAAAGTCCCAATTTTCCAAAATTGAGAATGTTAGAAATAATGCGAGAAAGCAAGTGCAGTTTTTCGAAATTTTTAGTAGCATTAATCTTTTATACAACGTGTATTCTTATTTAACGGGGTGACAGTACTTCAGGGCCCCTTTAATGATCGCCAGCGGTTGTTGACCTTTATTGCCTGTACAGTTCTCTTCGAAGTTGTGTTGCAATTTGCACGTATCTACAACTTTTATTTCTGTCCGTTGTGGCCAATGTTGGAATTGATTTTTGGAAATGGCAGTTCGTGAAATTCGTCGTATTTTTGAAAAAAATAGAGAACAAAAGAAATCGTATTAAAGTATTATTTATATCTGAAACTATAACCATGTTTTATTAATTTTTTTTATTTCGATGTAAGAGGTTTTCATTCAAATTTTTGGGAATGTGCATACATGGCTCTTATTAAGTAACTGGTAGACGATAGTGTCTTGTATTCCGTAGCATCGTGCACTTGTATTAGGTCGCTCATCACCCCGGTTCGCGTTCTCCGCGGGCTCCCGGGTCAGTCCGCCCCCTCGCCCTCCTGGCGCTTCCCCTGCCACGCCGGGATGAGACCCGCCCCTCGCCGGCTGCCGCAGGTGGCTTGCGGGCGCAGCCAGCCAGGTCGCGAGGTTATTGTAGAGCTCAGGCTGCATGTCGCCGCTATGCGGGAAGGCCCGACCACGTCACATGTGGAGCCCAGGCCTTACGGGGTAGTCACGCTCACTACTTTGGTGTTACGCGTACTTAGGAGCAAGAGCCCGGAGTCCCTGCGCCACCAGGCGGCAAGGAAATGAACGCTAGAAGGGGATAAAGAGCGGCACTCAACTTTTCTTTCCTTACAAAGAGGTTGCCTTATATACAGGTTTGAATAAAAATACAATGTGAGGGCACAAATACACTTTTTTATAACTACAGTAGATATACATAAGTCAATTTCTGAAATATCTGTTATTCCGTATAGTTCTTTATTTTGACCTGACGTTTCTTGCTAACACAACACTTGTTTGTTTTTTGTACTAAACGTGAATATCATTCCAAATTTTCATTAAAGCTCAGAAAGAACTATATATTCAACAGTAGTTGGCAGTAGTAGTAGATAACAGAAAAAAATGTACGAATGCCATCCACGGGATTCCTGCAAGACATTCTTCATTGAGCTGGGAATCTTACTACTGCCTTGCCTATTACGAATCCGTAGTTTTGTAAAACTTGGAAAAAGTGGAAACATATTTTCATGTAATAATGATATTTACAATTACAACACGCGTCGTAAAAATCGCATTTATCAGGTGTCAGTAACAACAGCTCACTACAAGAAATCCACATACGTTACTTTGCAACCCATTATCAAATAACATTAAACAATTAAAATCAATACACAAGTTTAAGTTCAATGTTAAATATTTTTTATTGCATAACAGTTTTTATACAACTAGAGACTATACTAACCATCAAAATGAATATAAGAATGATATTTAATTCATTACTCATCATTTGTGCCTTTTAATTCTAAAAGACTTAATGTGCCTTTAATAAGTAATGTACTTCAGCTTCGGGTCAATGACCCCCATCTCGATCAGGTATTCGCCCAGTTTCTCTGATCCATTGAGCGAATGTTGAAATGTTTTGATATAAATGTAGCTTTACTATGCGCAGGTTAAGTTGAGCTCTCTGTGCGCTAGATGTGGCAGGAGTAGAGGCGGGAGTATGGGTTACTAGTTTATTAGCATACTAAAAAATAAAATCTCTAGTTGGTTTACCGAGGCAAAGGTTTTATATAACACGGGAGCGAAAATTTCTAGTTTTCAAATGTTGCTAACCTTACTTTTTTTTTATTCATCGTTCAACTATGTATGAAGTGTGGGGAAGAGATTCTGGAAGTCAAGAAAACGTGCGCAGATTGTACTTCTCTCATATATGACACATACAGGTTGTACTGTTCTTTGATGAAAATAAATCAAATCAAAACATCAAGTTCTTGGATTTTCAAAAATTAAAAATCTGTATTTCCTCGAATCTCGTGCGTTTTGTTTGTCGAAAAGAGATTTAAACAAATGTGTTCAAGTATTCGACGGATATGAAATGCAATATTATATTACCGTAACATAAACGTTATAAATAATATGAATGTATGTTCTGTTGTAGCACCATTAGTTTCATTTTGTAATAATGGGCTTCTTTATCTTTTGTATTCATGTTAATAACATGAATGGTTTCGTTAAAAATAATACCATTAATATAATTTCCCTAATACTATTTTCTCTTCTGTTTCATTAAATTAATCTACGAAAATGTTAGGATGCACTGCATGTGGTCAGTTGGAATGTATTATTTTTTGGTCGGTAGTTTCACAGTTCTAATTCTCTAATGCTCGCAGATGAAATATGTATTTAAATGTAAATGATTGTTTAATTTATTTTTCAGACCCAGCTCAGATCTCGGAACTTTTGGCGAAAACAATTGCGGATGCTCATGCTCGCACCTGCCTCTACACTCTGGACCACATCCAAGAAATGTTCCGGAAGCCACAGGACCTGTCCAAGCAGCTCTACTACAAGAATCTGGTCAGGCCCATCAAACTTTTCAAATATACCTCTGGAAATGTTGTTCTTGTGAACATGTGTCAGTTATAATAACGTCAACGTAAAATTAAATAATAACGATACTAATTTTATTATTATTAATAATAATATAGTAATTATTAATAATATAACAATTATTAATAATATTTGTATATATTAATATTAATAATGTAAAAATAATATAATACATTTAAAATTAGATCTTTAAATAAATAATAATTCAAGAACAAATATTTCAAAAATGTGAGTCGTTTTTGAGATATTTACATTTAAATCGTGACAATTGACCAGAAATATCTTAACAAAATTCCCTTAAATCGTAATAACAATAACAATAAATATGTTGATGAGCTTAGAGATAAGTGTGTAGATTATTTAATGCATGTTTACGTCTGTAGTTACATCCTCTCTATGTAGAATAAGGAAGTTGTTTTGTATTATTTATAAAAAAATATCGGCATAAAATCCCATAAGTGTGCTACTACTGGCTAGGAAATTATCACCATCAAGCAGGTTTATGACGAAAAAATGAGAGGTCGCACATTATGCTAAGGGACACAAGGCATTCACGCAACACATTTTTCACTGCCACCTTGTTGGCAAACCGATCCGTTCTGAGCACGAGTTGCTTTTCGTATCCCGTAATCTAGATAATGAGACTTTTTGGACTTTCTGTTTCATTTTTGGAGGGTACCCTTACGTGTCAAAAACTTTCGAGGTTGTTCCTCTTTTAAAACAATATAAAAAATAGGCGAAAAGTACTAGTATTAAACAGCATGTTTTCTTGAGGTTCGGAATCTCTATCCCCACCAACATTAGTTGAAATGTGAGTGAGAGATAGTAACGAGTGTAGCTGACCGCATTTGAAAAGAGGAATTCGTCCCCATAAATGGAAACTATTTACATCGTATCTACAGTTTTAATACAATGATATTGTAATCAAAATACCAACCCCCTGTCCTCTTGCACCCAGCAAGATGAGAACTCAAGAAAACGTGCGCGCATTATAATTAGATAAATAGTAAGTTAATTAGATTTGTAATTGCTGTAATCTGTAAATTCCATGGTGAGTGAGAAAATGTTTATTGTTTACGGACTCGTCAAGTACTGAAGTCACCGGTTCCGTAAGTGAAGTGCATTTCATATCCCGATATGTGGTGGAGTTCCTTCCCTACTAGAACGTGAGATACGGTTCCAACCTATAAGCCGGCAATTCCAACCTATAAGATCGCAATCCATGACCCGTTTGTTAGGATACTTCGGCATTCGGTTGGCTTTTATCAGGAGATTCGCGGAAACAATTGAGCAGCCGGCAGCTTTTCTTTGAGAACAGTATACACAATTCAATTATAGAGAGCCATTTTCATTTATGTTTCAAGTGGTGCGGATACTCACCTTAACCTACGACCTTTGATGGACTGTGTTGAATGCACTGTGACCAACAAATCTATACTAATCGTCCCGGCAAAAGTGGCTCAGGGCATCAATTGATGCCACTGTAGTACCTCTGACCAGGAGGTCCTAGAGTGGCATCCCGACGGTGGCAGAAGTTTCTAGCATGTCAGCCGCGGTTTGGGGGAGAATTACAGAGGCTTGCTGCTCTGTTTGGTAGTTTTCCGTGGTTCCTCCGATTAACACCAGGCGAATGCCGGAGCAGTACTCTAGCAAACGGGCTACGGACTGCGAGCGATCTTTCCATCGTCTTCCTTGCTTTTTCCACACTCCTTACATGCACTTACACTAACATGCACTGCACTATCACACTTGTCGAGAGCCCAAACAGAAGCTTGTCCCGGCTGGGGCGGTGCCTCGCTGGTGGGGATACCTGGTCCCCGCATGCCTTCGTTCGTCGGCGCCGGATCTCGTCATCCAGCAGGGGAAGGTCACCGTCATCTCCCACGATACAAACACTACACTTACGGGATTAATGATCTTAGCTGTTGACGCGTCCGGAATCATTAATTAATCAGTATACTAATGGTACAATAGCGGCAAACAAACCGGGTATTGGTATTCGGCATTTTACGAAAAATATTCTGTATACTGTAGATGTTGCTGTCCGTGCGATCAAAATATTGTAGAGGCAGAGAAACGACATGAATAAAAGTTTGGAAATAGAAATCAGCCGAATGCGAGGTGTAAAAACACAGAGAGTACCAATGAGCGTCTGAACTTTGGAATTTATTCCGCGAAATTTTTATCGGAACTTGTCCAAACTCTCACGTTGTTCAAAAGCCTGGGAAGTGCCAAACAGCGGATTATTGGGGATAATCCATATTTTGCGCAAAGTATTGAAGTTACTAGATCACAGTTACTAGATCAGCTCCTAAGGAAGCTACCTGGAGTATACCGACACTTAACATCATTAGGAATGGATTTAGGTTGTTGTTACTGAATCGGTGATTTTAAAATGGAAATAAGTCCACTTTTTTCGTAAAAAGAGTTGAGATATACGTTTTTTTTATTATTCAAGCTATAAATCAGTGTAAAAATGAAACTTGTCCAGCTTAAAATATGAATTCTATTGCCAATTTAAAATTCTGTCTGGAAAAAAAAAGAAGTCCAGGACTAGTTTCTGATCCTCACACAGAAGAACTCGTATTATCAGCTAGGAGACGTCTAAATGCTTCATGACAACAGTAATAGACACTGAGAATATCATTGACTTCAAAACCTGATGGTCCAACTATTTTAAGAAGACAACCAAGTCCATTGCTCGACCTGGTAGTCCTCATTTTGAGCCTGGTGAGGCTCATTCCAAGTAAAGCTGCTCATGTATGATAGAGAAAATATTGGTTACCTCGTGGCACGTGAGTATATATCGATAGGCTTATCAAATACTCATTTCTGTTGGCAAAAAGGAAGGCACGTCCAGATTATCTTTGAAGAAAGTTCATGCCTTGTCTCAGCTGTTCTTCCAGTCAACGGAAAGCAAATAATAGATTTTAAAAAAATAGTCAAATATATCCCACATATCTCCATTTCTAACTACGTTTTAATATAGACACAGACTAGAGTGGAAATCGATCGAGACTCGAACGATTTTCTGGTCCGAGACCGCTACGGCACAACTGCCTTAGAGATCTCCATGTGATCTGCCATGTGATCGGCAAATATTATTATTATTATTATTATTATTATTATTATTATTATTATTATTATTATTATTATTATTACTATTATTATTAAAATAATTTTAAATTATGTAATATTCATGAACAAAAATCTACATTTGTAATTTATGGAAATCAAAGTGTGCTGCCACAAGGTTGTTAAAAAATCTACAAACGGAAAGAATTATTTATCTAAATAAATATGGCTAGACTTCCGTCGCTACTGCTGAGACACCACTCTGAAAGTCAAAGTAATGTGGGATGCTCCAAACAATATGAAGAGATGACCCCCCATGTTTCATGTGAAACTTCTTGTTTGAAATTGGCTGCTAAGGTTAATTCATATTTGTTGTTGGTGGTATAATCAATGGCAATGGAGATAGAGATGGTGGTGATGATAATCTGTTTGATTCACAATGCAGAGCAAATGTGATTTTAACTGCATTGTCAGTAAGCATGAACCATTATACTATTATCATTTTAATTTTAAAAGATCTTCATAGCAGTGCATTCATTCAATTTTCATATATGTTATGATGATTTACATAACTGGATTATCTTCATTATTATTACTATACTCTTTAATATATTCTTCAGAATTATGTAAAATTATTTAATATTGATTGTTAATTTACAAATTGTCATAATTTTAAAATATTGGTATTACTTATAGGTTATCTCAGTTCTCTGTTTTTATTATGTAAACTGCAGTGTTTTTATTTTTAATTTGAACATGTTAATACTACTAAGTTCAATGGAACATTGAAACATTTTATAATTGTTGTAGTTTATAAATTTTCTATCTATGTATTTCCATGAGACTTGCTGTGCATTGTTCTTGCACCATTGGTTTTTTTTTTTTTATCCCATAAATAGATTATTCCAATGACAATGTTAAATAGGTAAACTTAAACAAATTAGAAAGATAACAAATGAAAATATTAGTACCTGGCCCTTAAAGAATCAAAAATTATTTACCAGGTAGGTAAGAGCCTGATAAAATATTAAACACATTTATTCCATTCAAAGGTATCGTTTTTATGTCTTTATTCCATTTTTATGTTCAAAGACCAATTAATTTTTATGATATTCTTTGTATTAATGAAATACTGTCATGCAGTATGAAATCTAATATTGGTGAACTTGTTAAATGTGCATACAAACCTTCATACAATGTTATGGTATGTATGGAAGCCCTTGATGTTTATATCATCTGATGCATTATAAGAAGAGAAGAAAGGATATTCTTTGAAGGAGAAATTGCAGCCAGTTGATATTATAACGAATGAATTCAATTATTGATAAACTACTGAGATTTAACAGTCTTCATATTACCAAAAAAGGATTCACATTGAACCATAAAAAATTAAATTGTGAAAGCAAAGGCCCAACACACACGCAATATGATTTAGAAATATTATTAAAATTTACTTTATCTGAGTAAACAGTAAAAAATATATTTTATGAAATGATATGAACATTTTATGAGAGATTTAAAATCATCTTAAAATATTTTGTTGTAGGCTCATGAAGAATTATGGTTAGAATGTGCTCAGAAGCTAACAACAGTCATCCAACAAATCATTGAATTTGCTAAAATGGTGCCTGGCTTTATGAAATTATCCCAAGATGACCAGATTGTTCTTCTAAAAGCTGGTGAGTATATTTACAGAACTTCATGTTGAAATGAGTAATACAAGGAGTATTTTCACAGAAATTATCAACACCTTAGTTTATAATGAGAATAGGTACACTCCAATAATTAGAATTTCTTAATATTATATCAATTAATATGTTTCCAAAAAATGTGATTTTTGTTTTCTTTTACAGGGAGTTTTGAATTGGCTGTACTGCGAATGAGCCGATACTTCGATCTCACTCAAAATTGTGTGCTTTACTCAGACACTCTGCTTCCTCAGGAGGCTTTCTTCACTACTGAGTCAGCAGAAATGAATCTTGTAAGATGTGTCTTTGAATTTGCAAAGAGCGTAGCTGAATTAAAGCTCACTGAAACAGAACTGGCCCTCTACTCTGCCTGTGTGCTGCTGCAAGCTGGTATGAATTATTTCATTTTAAAATATAATTCTTAAAAAGGGACATTCAACTGTGTGAGAAGATGGAGAGTAGGAGAAAGTTCATTATTATTATTTACATTGGGATTTGTTATTAGTAATACCACAATCTGTATTCAGAGCTGAGCAATATCAAAAATATATGCATTTAAAATAGGAAGTATCTAATTTGTTTAAATTTGTATAAAAAACACATTTTGTAACAGGTGTATTGTATTTGTAGTGAAAATACTTTCCAATAGTATTGTGTAACTTCACAATACAAATTTATTTTCTCTTTGAGCCAGTGCTTCGATCTTAATCTCTGAAAAGTAATTTAAATGAGATTTGGTGAAGCAACCAAGAGGTTTGAATTAATAGCCTCACTCATCAACACACCTGCTAAATTAGGCAACTACTATAAAGGCTTATTATATCTGCAGAAACATTGACTTCAGTCAATTCATTTTATTTTAATCCGCTTTAGGGCAGTGAAATTTGTTGGGGGGGCTGTTGAAATTTTACATGATTTTGTCTTTCGAGGATAACAATAATACAGCAGTTCTTTATTAAATTCTATGTTCTAAGATTTGACATTCTTCCATTGAATGAGTGAATATGTATTTGCCCAATTTTAAAAAGAAGTGCCTACCATAAAAAAATGAATCAGTCAAAAGAAACCCCATAATATAGAAATATAAATAGAATCAGCATTTCTCATTTATGATGCAGTAAATAAATATTTTTTCAAAACCTCCTTTTCAAAGACTTTATCTTGTGAACTGTAAAAGATACCAATCAATGATTCATAGCTCTCTATATTCAGCATATTTTGTCTTTGCCCTATTTTTATTGAGAAGGATCAACTTCAATTTTTTTTTAATGGAATCATTCATCTAATAGAAGACGGTATCAAATATGTTCATATCTTAATATTTAAAGAAGTAGCTGTTTTCTGTCACATGGTTTTCCATTGATGCTGGCCTTTGGCGTTTGGCTTTTTCCTTGTTTCCTCTGGAAGGGAAACGCCGCGAGTGTTCTAGGGTTCAAGCGTAATTTCAATTGGAAGTTATAACCGTATTTTGAGAAATGATTTGTAAAACACTTGTTTAGGTTTGGTTTTATTTTGAAAAGTTCTTTGGTATACCAGCTTTAAAACAACCTTTCTCGATGCAAGACACCGTTCATAAAATGCCATTTTATGGCACAGTCCCTCCTCCGCGCCCGACATCCCCCTTGTAATTCTCGCCCGACTTCCTCGCCCCCGTTCTCAGCGACCGACTGCCCTCCGCCTTGTAGGACGCCATAACACCGAATCTTATGTTGCCAACTGTAAAACCGCTTTTTAAATTGTTTCTAAAATGAATTCTGGTAGTTTTATAACTTTATAATGCTGTTATATAAAAAACATAGCGCACGCAATTTGTTTATGATGTTACTTTATTGCATTGGATCAAATTTGAAAAATCGCTCCTAACGTCGCTCGTTTTCAAAACATATACTTATGCAGTAATACATAACATTATAAACAAGTCATATAATGTACTAATAATATTCTATTTTGTGTCTAAAATACGTTCGCGGAAATGTTTTGTACCTATTAAATTACTTTTTACTTTCTCGCCCTTGCGTATGTAAGAAGAGAAAGTATCGTGCACAGGAAAACGGCGAATTTTAAAAAACATTTTACACAACTCTTTCTGTATTGCAACTCTGTCATATCCATCATGAATTAGAAATAACTTCATTTATTGTGACCATCATTGCAATAATGCTAACTACGATCGCGACCTACTTCGTTGGCATCAATGTCCGAACCCTATCACATTTTTTTGTGAATCTCTCCTGCTTAATTTTGTGAACCACTCACTCCTGAAGTCACCAGCCGCCACTGCTGTTGAGAGGGGTAAATAGAAATGATGATATTGTAGTATTGCTTTGAGAAACATTAACAAAAGATATTGCCAGAAGTTGGGGTGATTTGGTATTTTTTCCAATTATTTTTAGCATGCATACATCCAGACTCACCTAGACTAAAATGCATCGTTGTGTGCACATTATAATGACGAACAATAATAGTGTATAAGGTTCTTCGATAGTGTAATAACATAGAAAACTAGGTTTTCTTCCATAAGCTGTTCCTGGGCTGGAATCCTGGTGAAGTGCTACCCCAACAGGGGCGGATCCAACCGATCATTTTGAAGGAAGATTTTTGTTAAATAATAAACATTGGTTATTATACTGCATATTATTTTTGTGTACATATATGATACTAAACATTATTTTCTAAATAATCGCATACCTTTAACATAAATACTTAAATCAATTTTGCCAAAAAAAGGAAGGTAACAATCGAAAATTCTAGGCCTTTTACGGGGAGGGCGATGACCCTCATGCTCCCCCTCCCCGCTGCGGCCCCTGTACCCGAACAGGAATCCTGCTGCATTCGATGTCTTGTGTAGCGCCCACTGTGCCAGCCGCCGCGCGCTTACGCAAGGTCTGGGGCGCAGCGCCCGTCGAGGGGCGGAGGGGAGAAGGTGCCGTTAGCCGCCACCTCGCATCCCCGCGCTCTGTAGGGGATGCCTATTATCCGCGCGCGCTTTCTTGAGCCCTCGTTTCACAAGATGCGGCAGGAGTGGGGGTTGATTATTTTATCGACAGGACTATTGTATCAAATCTAAATCGTCCTACAATGCAAAATACACGGAAGCGAGCATTTCTGGATATCGGATTACGTCAACAACGCTCCTTGCTGTAATTTATTCTGAACTCCACTAATGTCAGTAAAGGAGTGAGGGTAGGTCTTCCAGCAAGAAAGAGATAGGAAGCAGTGAGGAAACGGCGTTGGCAGGGTAAAGTGCTCCAACACGACCCCCTCCTACACTTGCATTCTTAAATGCTCTTCTTCACTTTTCGAGTCTAGTCCACCGTTCCATTTTTATATTACATTTATTAAGAATGATATCCATTTCACATTTTGGTCACTACAGGTGAACCTTTCACCTTTTAAAAGTGCATACCATGAACATTATAAAAGCTAATATAAACAAAGAAGATTAAGACTCACTTAATTTTTTAAGATTATCTCAATCTTCTATCCTTCAAAGGTACAAACCGTTCAATAATATCTTCTACAACTGACCGTTTTTCTCAATGTTCGCACACTAGTTTCTGGTAAAAACAGAATTGGCTAAAATACTAAGAACTAAACCACTTTTAGGAAAAACGTCTGAAATTTCAAATTAAAATTTCAATGAAAAAAATTAATCACAGCACAACTAAACTCGCAAGGAGAGATGCTCGCGAATACAAGAACATGACAATCCTACGCGATAGAATGCGAGAATGGCGAAGAAAAAATAAAGAACACAACACAATATACTAGTAATGGATTTTTTAAACTAATCCACATTTAAGATGATTGTTAATTTGACAACCACGGGAATAATATTATAACATTTTCTTTTTGTTTAAACTTAGTTAACTTTGAAGCTAAATTGGTATGTTGGACGTTCTGCTGGGAATTACACACATTTAGTGAGAGGCATCTTGCGTCAGGAACAGTAACTGTCAGCATAGCGTCTTGGATTGTGCTGCAATCTATAGTGTATTATATGTAGCCCTGACTGAGACTAGGTATTCTCGCCCTTACGTCGTGAATAGAATGGCTAGTAGCCATTGGCTACGTCACTGCACGTACTTGCACCACATGCACTTCACGCAAGTGAAAATGCGTCATTGTTGCCGTAGTAACCGACACACAATCTCGTTTACAACTCCAGGCTAACACGTAAGCAATTTAAAATATTTGGCAAAGGCTCTAAAACGCTTTTCTTTATGGATAGTATTGCCATAAGAATGACAATGGAATTTATCACACCTACATGACGTCCGGGAAGAATAGGAGCATCTGACAAATCTGCACGAAGCGACTCACCAACGCAGAATTCCAATAAAGCCTCGATAAATGGTACACTTCAACCAGGATCTGCCTTAGAAACGGGTATGCTGCTACAAATGATATAGCATCGAATTAGCTCTACAACGCGTGACAAACGGGACAGAGAAGGCTTCGCATCACGAGTGTTAGGGAAGCCTGTAAAATTCACAAGGAAACATTAACCGTATACTGCCGAGCTGCAAACTTTACCAGCACCTCGTGGGCAACGAGTTCCTTTTATATTCAGATCATAACCCAAAATTTCACTTTTCGGAGAAATGAAAAGGGATTTCGACACTGACAGCAAGTAGGAAGGGGGCAATCAAAGCAAAATTTCATAATTGTGGTCCTCGTAATTTTCGTTGTAGTTTCGTTGCAATTAAGGTCAGTATTTTCTGGGTTTGCAAATTAGAGTCGGTGCAATGAAGCGAAGTTGGCCTATCGGTGACAGCAGAACGCGTCGCGACACCGTAGCATGTCACGATTTTAACACCGCAACTGCTAGTGCGAAAGAAAACTTAGTCGTTCGCTTGCCCACGTTTCCTATAGCTATGGAAAAACTATTTCCTATAGCTCAGAAAATCCGAATAATATATTAGTTTACAAAATTAATGTTATAAAGAATTTTACGAAGGCAATATTTTTCTCGAATTGTCCAATAAGTTCCCAACATCGAATTAAAACGAGTGCACCTCATTGCCATTTATATCTCTGTTGATTTTGCGGTGGCATCCAGGCAGGATATTTTTTGGAAAGGGTTAATGATAGCGTACATTTTGTATCTATTTTTTGAAAGGTACATACTTCTGTTATGAGCATGTTCCTGATATCGCCACCCTCTATTTGAGTTAAGCTAATCAATATATCCTCCATATGTCTTCACATGTATTCACTTCATATATACACAACTTTTGTAGTAGCTTTTTCGCCGAATTATATGCTATACAAAAGGCACTAACTAGAGTCGAAATATCGTAATGACAGCAGATAATTCCCTGCTCGTCGCTCTTCAAGCCATTGTCTTCCTATCCATCTAATGCTCTAATAGCAAATCTTCAAAATCAGTTACGAACACCGGCTAATATTCAATTTCTATAATATAATCTTCCACCGATCATATGAGAATAACTGGGAACAAGAAAGCTGACCAAACAGCAAAATCGGCCAGCAACAACCAAATAGATATCTATCTCTTTAGTGCCAACATCAGATACTAAGCTCTACATGAAACGACGCATTTCTGGTGCATAGCAGATTGAAAGGCAAGGCTCAGATCGCCTTTGCCACCTGCGATTATACGGAGCGTTTATCCACTCAGTCTTGGATTATGGCAGTAAAGACTATGGATCAGCTTCTCCTTCACTCTTCACCCTCTAAATACCACAGTGCGAGGGCATCCGCATCCCGACTGGCGCTTAAGTACCAACCGTTTGACTGTTTCTTGGTAGAAGCTGGGGAGCCGCTTTCGATCAAAAGGCGAGATACCCTGCGTCGAACTTATTTAACTTCTGGAACTCCTGGACCAACCAGTCCATCAGGCTGTTCTTTGCCCCTGATTACTGATAACACAGGTCCACAACCTAAACATTTTATTTGATGATTTTAGCTAATCTTGATGCTTTTTGGTGTGCTTAAAATGGTAACGAAGTCCGACCATCCTCCATCACGTACAGGTTATCGTACAGAAACGTACAAAAATCCATAAAACATGTAGCGTGTGCACATATTTACATTTGTAACCAATAGTTTTTTTTAAAACTATTTTTAACATTCTAAGCACTTATTATGTTCTAAAAATACTCTCCCTTAGTAGGTGGTTTGGCCATGAAGGTTCTGTTCAGACAGGAATGTAATTGTCATCTGTTCTCATTAGTCCCCTTCTAAAGATAATCAAGATAAAAATGGGTGTATTTGTAACTTGAGGGCTCACTTTGTTGCTCATTCTCCCAGTCCAGTAGTGTCAATTGAAGTGAATAAATTCACTTGGGTCATCTGGTTGCGTTAAAGTAATTAAAAAGGTTTTTTGAAGTTTGAAAGTGCAATTTGAACAAATGTCACATCATCGTTGTGTTACCAGTCCAGACTACTTCTGTTTTATGTGTTGAGTACACAATCAAAAAGCACCAAAGAAATATAACAGCTTTGTCTAAAAGTTGTATTATGCATATTTTGGTTTGAGAATAGATCAAGATAAAGTGTGGGCTCCTCACAAAGTATGTCACGGCTGCTCAGAAAAGCATCGCTTATGGTACAAATGAGAATTACAGTCTTTTAGATTTGCTTTTCCAATGATGTGGAGGAAGCAAAAAAAACATGGGGATGACTGTTACTTTTATGCTTGTGATGTTCAAGGTTACAATTCCAAAAATCAAAAGTTGATTAACTATCCTAATCTTGAATCTGCTATTCGTCCAGTACTGCACGGTCCCAGATTGCCAGTTCCTCAGTTCCCTCGTGACTTGGACAGTATTGAGTGGAGCTTGTGTGATAGAATATTATGAAACAAACAGTGAGTTAGAATCAGACAGTTCAGAGAACAAAACTGAGCTTTTTTCTCAACAGAAGCTGAATGACTTAGTGAGAGATCTTGGACTTCCAAAAGATGATGCTCAGTTACTTGGCTCCCGGCTTTAAAACAAAAATGTATTATATTCAGGCACTTCTTTTTCATGGTATCAACATTGCAAAGGAGATTTTGTTCCTTACTTTTCACAGGATGAGAGTCTTATTTATTGTAAAGACATTCGTGGACTGATGGGTCAATTTGGTG
Source organism: Gryllus longicercus (assembly GCA_038098605.1). Classification (NCBI taxonomy): domain Eukaryota; kingdom Metazoa; phylum Arthropoda; class Insecta; order Orthoptera; family Gryllidae; genus Gryllus; species Gryllus longicercus. The sequence goes on from JAZDUA010000174.1 coordinate 2,202,083, forward strand.
TACAATATAATCCAAATCATTGACTCATCAAAATCAGCACATCAAAACAAAGTCTAAAAGCTGTTTTGGTACACAATGGCAGTACTTATGCTTTAGTTCAGTTGTCCATTCAGTACATTTAAAGGAAACATATGTCAATTTCGTATTAGTTCTCGTATGAATTCATTATAATGAGTATAAGTGGTTGATTTATGGAGGCTTGAAAGTCCTCACCGTGATCTTAGGCCAGCAATCATGGTACCAGTTCACAAATTTTCCTGTTTTATTATGGGATAACAGTGACAGAAATTCCCACTGGAACAAAAAATACTGGCCATCACAAGAAGCTCTGTTACTAGGCAAAAAATGTAATGTATTTTGAATATGTTCTCATTTGGACAACACATTTCATTTGCAACACCATAAATATGTATGCATTTCTTTACAATTTTATTAATGTTTCACTTGATACATTCAGTTGGGACATACAAATTTAAATGTTTAGAGAATTACATCATACCACATATAAATGTATGGTAATCTGTATAAATGTAAAATATTTTACTTGTTTCTTACTTTAACACAGGAGCAATTACCCCAGGAATATGTTTGTAAATGAGACTGTATTATCTGTTTAGATCGACCTGGGCTGAAGGGACTTGCAGAGATTAGTCGTCTCAGTCAGGCTGTTTTGCGAGCATTGCGACTGGAAATTGATCGCAATCATATTTTACCCATCAAAGGTGATGTCACTGTATGTGATTCAATGTTAGCAAAAATTCCAACATTAAGGTAATTGATTTTACTTTTTTATAAACTATATTTTTAATATAAGTTATAAAGTGTTCATTAAATAACTTGTGTAAGCCAGTAATATATTATTTATTACAAGATTTGAAATAAACTAGTCCTATCTTTAAAAAACTTACATACATCTGAATACTAATTACAATTATTGTGTGGAATTGTCAACTAAACACTTTTATCACAATTATCACTGCTACCGATATAAATAGTAGTATAATGAAATGAAATATTAAATGTGATTACCATCACCAATAAGTACTACCTATTTTTATAAAACAATTCTTCCAATAACCTTGTGAATTTAGTTATTTTACATCATTAAACCTCCTTTCTAAGAGCAAACATTTTCCATTTGCTCAAGATGAAAATAATTGAAATAAATCTTCATTTCATAACCCTTCGAAAGTCATATGCCGTTTCAGTATTAGTATCACTACAATTCCTAGCATCCCCAGTGTATCCCGTTTAATATTACACACAAATAATTGTGTTTTTTTAGATTTTTAGTTAGTCATAAATTGTTTCATTATTCGATTCACAGTAAATCATTGAATTTGTATAGTTTAAATGTAAAATGTAAATATTGTATTAAAAACTTATATTGCTGTGTTTGTTTGAAACTCATGTAATGTTTGTTTGTTTATTGGTTACTTTTTAGATACAAAAGCACAAATAGTATAACAAAATTTTATTTCACTAGCTTCTTACAATTTACCATTTTCAATATGGTAACTTCACTCTTAGGGTAAAACCAACAGTTCAGTAAGGCATAGTTTAATGGTTGCCTGGAAGTTTTGAGTTTCCTGTCAAAACCATGAATAATAATACCATATAATAATCACATTTTTGTGACACATATCAATCACAGGCTTCTTTAACATTTTTAACTCAAAGCATCTGCTTCTCTGCATTATTTGAGCCACTTTTCTAGTCTACTCAATGATGTCTGTTAGGATGTGTAAACCATGTTTACACTAATGGAGAATTTTGAAGTAAATTTTATGATTAGAATAGCTCTTCTTGATTACCATGAACCGACATCATATTTAGGAAATAGATTATATTATAGTCATACATAACAGTCATATTTAGTAAATAGATTATTGTCATGATGGTATGGCAAATAAGGTTTTCAGGAAGTGATAAAATGAAAGTTAATACAAAGAAATGAGTCTGTAATAGTAAGTAGCGGCAGTTTCTTGGGAGAGAAGGGAGGAAAATCCTCACATATTTTCTTCTGAATGTAATTAACAAATGAAGAATTTGCTTTGATATTTGAGGAAAATGTATATTTTATTAGTTGATAGCTTTGAGGAAATTACTTTGATCGAGGTTTTAACTTGGCTTGCTTTATGTCATTTCAAAAATTATTTAAATTTCTCTTAGAAGGAACTCCCAACTTTTCCACCTTTTTTTTCTTTTCAGTGTTAATCACACTTATCTTACAGCACTCCTTTGGCCAGAGGAGGAAATGTTCTTTAACAGAGTCTTAAAGGCAGAAGGGGAGGAATTAATTATTTTTATTGGCTTGTGGCTGAAATGTTTTTACACTGCCATAATACAAAAATCAAGGCCATTAAATATAGACATTCTCATGTAGTAATTTCAACTAAACTCTTTAACATATTTTTTTTTTCTTATAAATTACATTATGAATTTAATTACAAATCTCACATGGAACATTTGGATCTCTTGGTATTATACAATTTACAATATGCCCATTTGCTTCTCTCATTTCACTGTATTTACACAGGTTTGTTCTTACTATTTTTTGATTAATCAATATAGAATTAAGTTAAGAATGACTATATTGAGAAGAAGTAATAGCCTTTCTCCGTAAAATTTATTTAATAAATCATGGTTGGGTAGATTTACAATAAAAAATTTCAAAATAAAATTTACTTTTATTTCTGCTCATAGTCATTATTTTTTCATTTTCTGCTCTACTTTTTTGTGTATAGAAAGCAAATGCATCAAAGGCAGAATCTGGATCATCATGAGACAAAACACCACTTTTAGCCACCAACATCACATATCTACCTCCATTTTCATTTTCAATTATACCTTTAAGTGTTGGGCTCCATACTAGTTGATTTGATTGCCTAAACTATCTGCAACAGCTAATTTTTGTCTGAGGTGATTAGTGAGAGAAGAATTAAATCTACTGTTCGCATATCTAAGGGTTTAAAAGCATTTTCTTAATTTGAAAATATAACATACTGAAAAATTTAACTATCACAGACTTTTCATTAGCCTGATTCAATCCCCTACACACTGCTGGAAACACTGAAGCAAATTCTATGGCTGTATAAGTGACATTTTTATAAATTCTGAGAAAAACATGTTTATATTAGGCTATATTTCAGTGACAATGTAATTTCATTGTTTTAACGAACAATTGAAATGCTGTAGTTTTAATGATGACACAAAGCACCATGACTTTACAGTGATACTGAATGAAATAAACAGTTTTCTCAGAATTTATAAAACACTCCTTACACCGTTCTGGCTTTCACCGAATCATTTGAGGATGCATAGTTCTCATCAGCACACTATAAAGAAAATCAACTTCTAGGCATTCATTTTCCCATAGTAACTGGGAAAAGACAGTTAAACTCTGCATTCACCACATCTGGCTGGCTGATTTTGTTGCCCACTAGGAAAGTCAACTTTTAGATAGAAGAACAAAAACTGAAATTTATCAATATATTTAAAGGAATAACTGATCTTCCAATATTGAATGATTGAGTAAATGAACCTCTTCATGAAGTTTTAAAATTAGTGGTTTTCTGAAGTTGCATTTGTGCATATACTAATCCACCAATTTCATTACTGATTCCACACTTATTTACAATAGTGAACTTATTTTGCTTCATACATGCATACTTACATACTTACTTGCTACATACATACATACAACTATATTTGCTTCACACATATTTAAAACACATCTCTTTCAATGTGATTTTTAACAAAGGAACTTTCAATTTTGCTAACATCTTATTTATTGGGGTGCTATTCATATATCTCATAATCATTCTCGCAGCCATATTCTGAACTTTCTGTAACATCAAATATTAAGTCACCACAAAGAAATATCAAAAACTCTCAACATCTAATTTATCTGTATTAATGAAACTGGAAAGTCTTTCTGTGATTACAAACTAACCACCTTTTTATAGACTCATATGCTTCTTTAGGTAATATAAAACACAATTCAATCTTTTTTATGATTTTTGCCTGTCTGGGATAAACTCTGGTATGACTAATCCGATTTTGACGCTGTTTTCACTGAAATATAGTTGAGTTTTGTCAGGCATAACTTTGGTAATACTTTTTTCAAATTATAATTTTCTCTTTTGTAAAGAAGAATATTGCTTGTTTGTTTTTTCATACAAATGTAGTTTTATTCCAATGTTAATGAAATTTTATGCAAGAAACCTTTAAAAGAACATATCAGTTCCTGTCTCTGAGAGACACTTTTCTGTCCCTATCTCACATTACTACCCTGTAAAGCAAAATTTAAGCCAAACAATTTTTTCAGTTTTTCTCAATTATCTCAAAATCAATTAGTAAATCCACAAAAGTGAATTAAACACTTCTAAAAGTCCATTAATTTCTGACCAAATTTATTTTGATTAATTCCAATAGTGCAAATAGGCTTTGAGGAATTGAAAATCAAAATTGTTTCTGGAAATTCGGTGGGAGTATGCAACAATGCATCTACATATTTACTAATGCCCATAGCAACTATGGTAGTAGCAACAATGATTGTAGCAAGCATATGGGGCAATGGAGCAGAATAGGGCAGGTGACACAGAATGAGCTGGGGCAGGGTAGAGTGATGAGGTACAAAGTGGAGCTGGGTGGGTGGGACAAGGTTGGAAGAGATTGGCTGGGATGGGTAAGGTTTGGAACAGCCACTTTTCTAGAATTGGAAATGCCCCTTTTCTAGAAACGAAAACATGATAGAAAAAATGATGAACTATCAAAACATATAAGGTGCATTGGGACACCTACCTACACTGAACAGTGCAATGTTTTGTATAATACAGTGTATGAGAGATTTAACTTATTATTTTTAAATTTCCAATTTTCGAAAATTAAGAGAATTTAACGAAAATGAGATCCATGCCATTCTTTTAAGCATTTCTGATTCTATCTGTGAAAAAAAATTTGAAGAAAAAATCTGGAGTTGTTTTTGAGAAAAAAATTTCTTAGAAAATTCATAAATTTCAGGCACAAATTACAGGAAATCTGTTTGTTTTTTCAAAAACATTTATATGACCTTTTTAAAAGAGCTGATATTTTACAACGTACTTGGTCCAAGGCAAACATTTCTAACTTTAATTTTGTAGTTTTGTAACTAATTTTTTGCAATTTTTGAAGAAAAAAAACAGAAAAAAAACGTAGAGTTCACCGAAAATGGGACTAGATTTAGAAACAGAGTTTCATAAGCTACCGAAGCAGAAAAAATCGTTCTTCTGGAAGATGCTGTGTTTAATCTTTTATTGTATCAACTCTCGTCAAGTATTAGCGAAAGTATCAAGTAAATAATATTTTATACAATCGCAAAACCTTCAGCGGGGGCTCTAGCTTGTCGTCTGGTTTTGCTGCAGGTCTTTTCTGTTGTTCAGCAGCTAACTTCGTGCGGCGGGGGATGGAGAAGGGCACCTCTGCGGACTCTGTCTCGCACTATCTGTTTGTACTCATGCAGGGCCAGGCGTACATTACCGGTGTGCGTGTAGTAGCACGCCGCACTGCCATCAATGGCCTCAGTGATTATTCTTTCTCTTAAGGCTTTTAGCTAGTGACTGTCTGCAACTTCCTTTAGTGCGGCGTCACTGCCCGTACACCATTCTCCCAGTGCCCCTGTCACAAGAGGGAGTACTTCGGCGCTGTGCTAACTGACGGTGATGAGGTGGACCCGGCTTTGCTTGTTTGGCGCTTTTCTACTAACTTGCTGTTAAGTTTACCCTATCGTTCGTCAGTCACAGCGAAGTCCTTTACGAGTCCGAAGCGTCCTTTACGCTATCCGAGGACAAACTTAAATCAAAACATTTGGCGCCATTTTTGAGAAAATTTTGAAAACGTTTTTCAGGCTTCATGTAAAGTACCCTCAGAAATCAAAACATCTTGTTGAAAATCCCAAAGCCGCGAATTCTTTCAAATCTATCAGGGAATATCAATTTTGGAGAAAACAGGCTGAACGGTTTAGGTGCTAGCGTTGACCACGGATGGACAGATAGACACGGATGTTGTGCTGTCAGTCAATTTTTCGGTATCAAGGACCCACAAAACTCGGATTCTGCCTACACCGTGCGCTAGATGAAGTCATTTACTATATATAGCAATAGGGTTTATCTACTTTTTCGTTACCAGGGTCCGGCAATAAGAGTTTTTCTGACGAAAATTTAAAGTTTTCCGGCGTACGATTACATTACTTCCTCTTCCTACGAAGTAAGTGCGATACAAAAAGATCAAATGGAATGTAGGGAAAATGTTTAACAAAAAAGCCAGCCGAACCTCATGAGTTTCCCCTACATCTTCCATCCCTTTTAATTTACAGAATAGATTTGTGTATTCACCAACCACCACCTTTCCTAACTTATATATGTTGAATTCCTTGTTTGTTTGATTGTTGACATAATAAATCCAAATACTATGGGATCTTTGAGTATCAAGCAAATATCCTTCACAATTTTGCACTTCTTTGCACCTTTCTTTTTCTTGCTCACAGTGTAATTGTATAATGTTGGCTGGTGGATGCCCAGGTGAATAAAATCTCTTATCTCATTGCAAGTGGACGCATGTAATTTAATTTGTTGTTTGTTCTGTTTAAAGTAATTTATGCTATTGACTTATTTCCTTCTCATAAGAAACATGCATTGCATGAGTAGCCACTGCCACTAAGTACTGTTTTCAATGAAAATGTAATAGCGTACGTAGAGTGAACACTCCACTTGGTCCTTCAAGAGTATCAACAAATATTAAAGAAGTAAGAATGTAGCAGGTCCCAAATGAACAAAACAGCTTATTTTGAAGGGATGTTCTAATCCACCTAAAAGTGCAAGATTATTTAAGTACTTGCTGGGATGGGAGGGTGTTGTTTCCTCAAAATTACTAATTATACAAATACAGATTGTACTTTTTTCTCAGGAACTATAAAAGCATATATTTTCAATAATATTTGAATCATGGTGATCCAGGAACTCAAAATAAATTATTTGGACCTTAATGAAAAGATGTGTGCATTAATCATGGCATGTTGCATAAAAAAAGTAATCATTAAACAAAAAAAATAATACCTTGACATCTTTGTAACAGAAATTATTCCAAATCATTATGTAGGCGTATTTAAAACTATGATTAACATTGAATAACACTTGTACTAAATTATGACAGTTTCTGAAAAACATACATGAAGTAATGCAATTACTTTCTTAATTACTTGTATAATCTAACTTTAAATTTCATTATAACTCATTATAAATGTTTCATTATTGCATATTGAAACTTTGGAAGTGAACTCTATATATATAATAAGAAATATTGTTATTAATTCAATTCACACTCGTATAAAAAGCATTTCATATCTCTTCACTTCTTTTCGAGATTAATGCTTCTAACATATTATTTTAGTTTAAGTACAGTCTTACTTTATCTGTTTTTTGTGTGCATTAGATATTCATAAATATGTATGAATGATTTTTGTTGTTTTCAGAGAACTCAGTGTGTTACATATGGATGCACTAGCTAAATTTAAGCGCTCTACCCCACATCTGGAGTTTCCAGCTCTCCACAAAGAACTCTTCTCTGTTGACAGCTGAGTGTAGTACAACTAGGAGCTGGCACAGTATGTATTTTTATCATATAATTCTCATTTACATCAATGATATACCAAGATTTTACACAGATTTATTACTCATATACAAGACTTAAATAATTTATTTTGTACCGTCAATATTTTTTATTGATACAAAAGAGCCAAATATTTGTTTATCTAAGTAGTGATGTAATACCCTACACTCTTTATTAACTGTGCACACACAGCATATTGTTGTTGGAACATCATTGTTTTAAAACACTAGATAATACTGCAAAGTCTATAGAATTAACAAGTAGAAATACCACTATTAAAACAGTTGTTATTCAAGAAGAGATACAAAAGACTCAGAGTGATGTGGCACTTTACAACAACTGAGTAAACTGCAAATTAACATGTTGCTTAAACAACAATAAATTATTTCATTAACAGTTGTAGTCCCAAGATATTTTCTACTCCAAGTAATACCAAAAATGGGCAATTATTGACAACCATAAAAAATTTAAAATAACACTACTAGCTTAACAAATTTAATTTTACATTTATAATATGCTTTTAGTGGTTTGGAATTCAGTGTAAAAGACATTGTAAGTTATATTACTAAATAATTTTATTTCACTTCTTACTCCACTGATGTCACTTCTTATTCCAGATTCATCATTATTTTGTGAAAACATTTCACCAACTCACAACAGAACTCTTGACATTACTATCATTAATTACATTTTAGTAATTGTTTCACTCATGTTTATGTTCAAAAATGTACTACATACAAACAAATCACACTCCAAATCAATAAAATGAATTTGACTGACTTTAGAATAGTTCAACGTGAATTTATATATACAGAAGAACCTTTATGGCAATGAAAAAGAAAGTCTAACCTTAGATGGTTAATTTTTAGGGTGACAGACTACTAAGGTGGCAAAATCTGCCCATCGACAAAGAATTAAATTCAAAGTCTACATACCACACCAAAAATTGAGGAAATAACTCAGTGGTGGTATTTTAAAGAGTTGGTAACAAATAGCAAAAATGCTAAGACATAATTCATCGACAGAACAAAGTATTGCCCACCTTTTATTACTGCAGAAGTTCAGGGAAAATTTTCATAATTGTTTATGTTAATTAAAGAGCATTTATGTTTTGAAAACTAATTATGCTTTGACTGAAAAAATGATACATGGGTACTCAATTATCAATAACAAACTTCTAGACCTTAGTTAAAACTTGTATCTCAATGACAAGAAAACAATAAGTGATACTGGAAACTTAAGTGCCAGATCTCAGATGTCAGAAGGAAAAATACAGTTTGAACGTGAAGTGCAATGAGTCTGTGAAATATTTTTTTCTCCAATGGCGTCTTTGTAATTGTATTGCCTACGAAGCAAACAAATACTTAGGAAATGAATAGTTAGATGTTTAAAATAATGAAGAGAAATGTGAATGTATGGTCAAAAAGTTACTTTTTTTAACCTTGTGAAATAAAATAGCATTTATTAAACAAATGGAGAATTTTTCAAAAACTGCAACAGTCCAAAAATTGAAGTTTTGGAAGGAGAATAGTTTAAGTAATTCCCAATGAGGTGCACATGCTGGCATACAAATCCTTCACAAAAACAATTTATGTCCTTGTAGAAAAGATTGTTGAAGTTTGCTTAGTTGGACAAAGAACAATATTGTTCATTTGCTTTGTAATGAATAGTGCTAATGTCCACAGAAATATAGTCAAGAAACCATCATCAACTTTGTTTGAGTAGAGCTGAAAAGGTTTTTGAAGGAAGAATGAACAAAGGTTTGGCCCAGAGAACCAACGATATTTGCATCTTCATGAATGGCATGCAAAATCTTTCTCTGCCCTGCTTCTCATTAACATATTCTATGCACATCTTTTGTATAATGTGTAGGGTTGAGTAAGCTTTTGTTATTTATGGATGTGTCAATTACTCTCAGTAGTACACACAGTACATTAGTACATTACATCTAATTAGTACATTAGTAGTAGTGTAGTGTATTTCTTTTAGTTTTTTGTGACAGTCTATAATTCATATATTACATTTAACAGTATCATTTTTTTTTATTTTGAAACAGTCAATTTTTCAATTAAAAATTATACAAATTTCAGGATATAATAAAATTTAAAAAGAGATCTGGACTTTTAAAAAGAGAAAGTATAATAAAATTCAGACTTTTTCTATAAATATACATTTTGAGCCTTTGATGTGCTCTTCTTCAGGTATCTGGGATTTTGATAAATTGAAATATAATAACATTGTTCTTTCTCATTGAGGGAATTACAACCATTGCTCCATTGTACATTATAGCTTTATAGCAATGAAATATGACAAGTGCAAGTATCAGAAACAATACTATGTTACTTCAAAAGTTACATTTTTATATTAATTAATAATGTTTAAATTATGATACATGAATTCAAAAATTAGTTGAAACTCATTGTAAAAGAAACAAAAAATATATGTTTTTGAATGGTGTAACATCATTGTCAGTTATGAATTTCAAAATTGTATATGGCATCAGGACTAAAACATAAGAACTTCTAAGCGATAGATGTAATGGTCAGAACAAGAATATTGTTGTGATACAGTTTATCTGCACACTAGTTCATTTCCTCAAGCTATTTAAAAGTAACAAATATCCCCCATTAGAGGTCACAGCTACCTCCTTAATGATTAAGATTTCAGCTGGTTTGAGGATAAAAAGAAAGAGAAAAAAAGTAGAGGAGAAATTCATGTTGGGATGAGTAAATGAACAAAGCTCTGGGAGTCTATTCTTCGCCATTAAATTTAGTGAAAATGAATCAAGAAGACATTTTTGAAGCTGGCAAGCTATTTATGAAGCTTTGCAACAAAGGTGCGCAAATGGTCAAAATATCTGCCAATGCAGCTAGGGTGATAGACCTACAGGGATGTTTGGGAGCACATTGTTATGTGCAACGCCAAGTCCCAATCTGAATACTATTACCCAAATACATTGGAAAATTGTCATTTAAAAAACATCTCAACTGAAGGACCTAAGAAGATTAGTATTGTTTCTCCTAATACCCCAGAACAAAGAATACATATTCATTTAATTTTATTTCTGTCTTGAAGCTGAAGAGCATGAGTCTTGAAGCTGCCAATCACCAATAAGAATCCATGTTTTGTTTGTATTTCATATACTGAAATAAGTAACAAATATTCATTTACCAGGAAATAATTATTTCATCCATGAGTTTCGAGAATAACAATCAATGTCCATGATGAAATAATTGAAGTCATCTTCGTCAACTTCATGGATTTATTCAGAGAACCAGCTTTCAACAACTTTTCTGTCATCATCAAAGTCACTATGTAGCAAAAGTCAGGACACAGTGCTGACCTTTGTCACATAGAGTGAGACTGAAAATGACAGCAAAGCCATTGAAAGTTGACTGTCTCTGAATATTCATCTATTTCTCAGGTTCATAGTCCTTAATTTGAAAAGTATCTATTACTTTTTTAAATTATTTATTTTAAAAAACAATGGTTTAAAATGTATTGTATTTATTACAGGAATTTGGAACTGTGCATCTCTTCTCACTGCTCATCAGATGCAGTTACTACAACAGCAAAAGGTTGCCTTGTGGCATGCAAATGACCCATTTCACATGACATTTCACATAGAAACTGCAAAGTTTCATTTGTAGGGGATGTCGAATTGTCAACACTGACACACATATACACACACACACACCACACACACCACACACACACACACACACACACACACACACACACACACACATACACACACACACACCACACACCACACACCACACACACACATACACACACATTTTGTTACAAGTGAGCTGGACTCTTAAAGGAAAGTTGTTATTATTCTTATATCTGTGAAGCATTATGAAGAAGGCAAAAATTGTGAAGAAATGTGGTCAACTTCGATAGTATTTTTTGGATGAGTCTGGTAATGTTTCTGTAGGTACAAACTGTTGTTTCTGATAACTTTTCCAGGTTGTTGACTGACCTGAGGGAAAGAGAGAATGGAACTAGAGAGTAGAGGCAATTTTTAGCTCTAGAAATGGGACTTACAACATGTTTTGTCTCTTTCAAGAGTGATGTAGAGAACAACAAGAAGTATCCTGCCAACAGTATTTACAGAAAATTAAAAATTGTAATGTAATGTTGATATATCTAGTAAAGGAATTAGTAGTTGACATAGGTGCCCAGTGTTTTCCAATGTCCCATTGGGTGTAATTGGAATATAATGATTTGTTTTGGGGCCACATAGAAAAGGACTCTGTTATGAACTGTACTTACATTTATGATATAAAAATTAATCTTCTTTAATAATTGTATAAAAGCTGGTGTATTTATTGTGTCATGTTTTCTTCTACTCCTTCCTATTTTAAACTAGAGTCAGGAATACATTGGTGTTAAGAAAATATCTCCACAGCCTGAAATACTGTTGGTAGGAAGTTTATTTATTTATTTATAGTCAATCTTCAAAACAATTATTTTTCACCTCAAAGAATTTGTGTTCATTTTCATATGTTAAACATTGAAGTGTAAGCAGTAGATTATATAATATTTCATAAAATGAGAAGTGTTTCTTAATTTTTAAAAGCCAAAATGCAAAAATTCTTATGTGTATATATTCTGTAGATGTATATTAAAAATTATATGATATGAAGAAAGTAAAATACATCAGTTATCAACACACATTAACCATTCACTGCAATATATAAACACTTTATGTAACATGTACACACTTCACAAAAAGTGACATTTCACAGAAAAAACACAGACAAGTATGTAGGAACAAGTTATATAATACACAAATTAAGTGAGGGGAAAGTATATTTAAAAAATGCTATGGTTAAGGGAAAATATTGCCTTATTATCAATAATTATATGTAAAATAATAAAAATATAGAAAGTACTATGTTTATAGATGGTAAGAAGCTGTACAGTACAAGACATGAATGTATAAGTTGAACTCTAGGCAAATTTGGATATAGACCGCCTTCAATATTGCAAATATGTTTCTAAGAAGCTCTTATTAGATAAAAATATGACTAACTAAATTTGATATTTTGGGAATAGGTGAAATTCATTAAAAAAGAATACCCATCATGAAATGATTTATCCAGATGTATCTGCTTAGTAATAGATACTTTCAGAAAATGCCAGAGAATTATTGTTCAAAATATCATAATGAAATACTTCAAATATGTCACACACAAGTTGATGTTACTTTATAGTATTGAACACAAAAAGAGAAAACTTATTTTGTACAATGTTAATCTGTTAGTTCTTGTAAATTTGTTTATAATATTTTAAGGTTGGTTGGTTGATTGGAAATTTTTTATACTGTTAACCTATGTTTTTTCTTTAAATTAATGTTATTTTGTATAAATAGTCATGAGAACTGACAAAATATAATAGAGAACACCTGTAATGTTTATTATTGATATTTATGAGGAAATAAACCTTGATCTACCATTGACATGATATTTCTATACAGAAATATGTAGTGAGATTTGGTCATTATTGACTTTCAATTTTAAAATGTATTCTTTCATAAAGTATATTTGTAGTTTTCATGTTCTTGGTATCAAGGTTTACTGACATTTGTTACCTATTGTATTCTTGAACCATTAACCTAATTTTCCTTTTATAGTAAATAAAGTCATATTTTGGGAAAATAACATTTTTATTCCTTCTTTTTCATTCCTTTTATTGGTTAAATCAGTACTTAATGACATGGTACATTTTTGATACTATTAGATTTTACTTATAATTTATTATTACATACAGTCTCATATAATATGAAGAAGGTAGTCTCTTGACAACAACCAGCCATCCTTAATAGAAGTACAAAACTTATTTATTGTATGTATTATTGCTGATTGACTGAACAAAAGAAATGGCTACCATAGTAATTAATAGTTGGCCTTAAAATGGATAAAAAAAATTCAGTAGACATTCTGGACTAATATGTGATAAGAATGGAATGCCTCAGAAAGCTGAAAGCTGATAAAAAAAGTTTGAAATATTCTACCTAGTTGCCCGATCCATAGAACTACGTGCTTCAGACTGTTAAAATTGCATTGTACAGCACTGTTGATTTATATGTATATATCCTCCAAATGGTACTATTGGGAAAAATACTTTTGGTTATGGTGTATACAATTTGTTGTTGAAAATTACTAATTATATAAAAATGAAGATATCTCTTCAATGTTATTATTATGTAGGTGTTAAACATACATATAAGGGTATATACATCATTACAACTATATCGAACACATTCATAAATATAAGAACTGTTCTTTTTTATTACAATTTATGACAAATTATGACAGAAAAAGTAGTAAGTTTATTTACATATTGCTACAGAATCTCTCTCTCTTTGAGATATATGTATTTATATATGTGTACATATGTATGTACATATACACATATACATATATACATACATTTATCATATATATATATATATATATATATATATATATATATATATATATATATATATATATATATATATATATATGATATTATATATATGGTATTATACAATGTTGACATTGTTAAATGAAATGTGTACAGTTCACGAAATAAAAACTTTTCACACATTATACTCGTATACTGCATTGTGAAGAATAAATTTTGAGGAAAAATGTCTTGTGTGTTTCTAAAGAAAAACATCCTCTTTAATTTTTCCATTCAATGTAAATTTCATAATTTTAAGAAATTGAAGTTGATAATATTGAAATTAGAGTTGAATGAGATTCTGATAAATTTAAACTTAGCCAGCATTATGTAAATGTAAGTAAAACTAAGTAAATTAGATCATATTATTAACAGCCTGAAGAGCTCATTAAAATTGCTGAGGAGTGATGAAAGGTTCAGAGATTTAAATCTTATAACAGTGTTGTTGTGCTTCCATGTCCCTGTTATCAATTCATGAAAATAAATATTTACTTGAAAATGAAAGATATTAGTTGTTATCGTGAATGCACATTGCAAATGTTGCCTTAATTAAGATTTAAAATTGAAAATGTAAAGCAATGTATTTAAAATGAATGATGAAATTTCCAATCTTTCAGTGATACATGGAGAGCAACTATGTAGAAACATTATATCTGAAAGCGTTTTTATTAAGAATATTTTCATAAACTGAAATTATTCTTGAATATCTATACCATTCTCAGAAAATATTTGGATATGAACAAAAACTAAGATGCAATCTTACTTTCACCTCTAAGCAGAATATGAATTACCCTTGGAATAAATTTGTTGTGAATTAATAATGAGATGTCAAGATTTAATTCAACATTTGTTGATATTATTTAGTGAAATCTTTCAATAGTGTATGCTCATTAGTATTTCCAAAACACACGATATATTTGCTGTTTCTTCTCTAATTTTTCTTTTATAAGTTTAAATGATTTTATATTCAATAAGTTTTATTAATTGATTAACAATATGATTGTTTGAAAATGTTTTTGAATTGTTTTCCCGGGTAAGAGCATGAATGAAATAATACATTTTACAAACATGATAATATTATTAAATATTATTAGTAATTTTTGGAACACAAGTTCTAGATTAATGAAAGATTAACTTTTAATGATAAGTACAATTTTTAAAATTTTTTTAAAAGTTTTGACTCCTAAAGCTTCTATTTATTTATTTATTCTAAAATATATCACTCTTCAATTTGAGTACATTTGATTTCAATATCTTCATAATTATGAGTGAGAAATCAAAATTTCGTAAGAGTACAATTTTACTTCCTTGTATGCTGAGTATAGATAAAGTTTTGTAATGCTGCAAAAAACATAATGTCGACATTTGGGGACCCTTGATATTGAAAAAGTACCATTTTGTTCAAAATATCTATATGTCACTTCATCTATCTGTCTGTCTGTCTGTCTGTTTGTCTGACCTGTCTATGAGCAACATCAACTCTTAAACTTACACAGGATTTTCACCAACATGTATATTTGCCTAACTATATGCCTGATGTTGAAGATCCTTCAATTTGAAATGGATCTTTTAATTTTGAGGGGAACTTTACATCCCAAAACACTTTTGAAATTTTCTTAAGTATCACTCAAAATGTTTTCTTGAACTTTTTTATTGAATAGATCAAAGAATACTTTTAAAATGTTGCATGAACAATTTTCAGTAAAAGTTCTGAAATTTTGAAACTTGCAAAAGTTAATTTTTTTACCATCTCCAACTATTGAATTATTAAGATGGAGCTATTTTTCTTAGTGAAATCTGTTCTTCAGAATTGGATAATTAAATATGCTACTTACAATCTTTTGAAAATGTGAGTAGTTTTTGTATAATATAGAGTCAAATCATAATTGAAACAAAAACATAAACCATATTTTCTTAAAATCAGCTCCATTTTTTCAAAATTTCATTGCTCGCATAGAGCAAAGTTTGCCTAGTAATATCACATTGGTCCAATTTTCAATAAAACATTGGGATTTTGGAAGTTGCAAAAGCTCAATTAATTTTTGAACCTCCCCACGCGTCGTTTTTATTAATAATTTTATTTAATTTGTAGAAATGATACAGTTACGTGTAAAATTATTTAATCTTCAGTTTACTAAAATTGGTCCAAGTGGAAGTTTCCAAGTGTTTGACTTCTGCTTTCGGTTTTTTTACCTTATTTCATTCCCGAGGTATTTCATTCCCGAGGCCGTTCCGTCAGTATTCAAGCCCTATGTGTGTGTGTTTACATATAAGGGTCATTTCAGAAGTTATGACATTTTTTAATCAGACAATAACACTGCAGGAAACAAAAATCAGGATATACGATTGAAAGTCGCTGGAATGTTTTTTGCAATGCTGGTACTAAATTGGGATCCAGATACAAGGCGCAAAGGGTAAGGGACTTTGAAAGATACGTAAATAGATATCATTATTCATTCGTAGTACATATGCACAAAACAAAGCTGTACACATAATACTACTACTCGTACGAGCTAATAACCTTCAAGATAATCCCCCAAGGCGTCCATACATCTTTGCCAACGACGAGGAAGGCGCTGAATACCATCAGCTGTGGGCTGCGTCGATGCCTTGCCTGTTAGGGAACCGCTTCCCACGCAGCGGCGTCTTAGCGTTTGGAATGAGATCGAAGTCGCGCGGGCTGAGATCAGGGGAGTACAGAGAGTGTTCCAAGATCCCCCATCCCCATCGCCGCACACGGTTCTAGACATAGATTGCAGTTTGGTTTCTTGCATTTTCATTGAGTATTGCATTGTTGAGAAGCCCTGGACATTTCCTCCGCAGTGTAAGACGCAGTGGGCAGCAGGAATGATCTGCAGTACGTGGCAGTGACAGTTTGGCACTCACGACAGGATGACACGAGAATACCTTGCATGTCGTGAGCATGACCTTAGTGGGTGATAGGTTCTCTCGAAACTTGTGTTTTCGTGGTGAACCACGACGCCATTCACTTGATTGCCTATTTAGTTCTGGTTCATAAGCTCGTGCCTATGATTCATCAATTGCAATAATGCGATTCAACATCTCATTTCCTTCGTGTTGGAATCGCTCCAGATTGATACGGCGTGTTTCGTATCGCGTCCATTTTTGCACCTCTGTTAAAGCATATGGCACCATCTTTGCTCCAACCTTGCGAATCTTCAAGTCATTCCGTAAAATACGGAACTCTTTCGATGCAGACACAACCGTATATTCGGTTCCGCCACAGTCCAACGCCTTTCATCTATTAAACAGTGTTCGATAACAGCCACTTGCACTTCTGTGTGAGCAGACGCTGGACGTCAACAGTTGCTACGCGCCCACGTTTGAAGGCCTCCACCCAACGTGCAACAGTTCGATAGGGTAACACCATATCACCCAATGCTTCTCTCAGCTCGGCATGACATTCACGAGCATTTTTGCCACGCAGAAATGCAATTTTTTGTGTTCGCTGTTCAACCTTGGTGACATCCATCTCGGAACACAGTCTAGGATACTAACGTTTGCATGCGTTGTGTACTAGACACCAATGCACTCAGACGTCGCCCGTACTGTGTTTATCATGTTTTCAAATGTGTGTGTGTGTGTGTGTGTGTGTGTGTGTGTGTGTGTGTGTGTGTGTGTGTGTATGGCAATAACTGCATATGCGCTTAATCGGAATATATTAAATAGTTGCGATGACTTCTGAATGACCCTCGTATTTTGGGAAAGGTAACTGTTTTGCAATTTTCGAAAACATAAAGATCGCCGAATATGGGATCAGAACCATTTTATCGTTCTTTTATATACGCGAGGAAACATTTTTTTTAAATTTGAACTTTTTTTAAAAAAATAATTGTTTAAAAATTGTCGATATTTCACACAAAATTACGCGAAAACTACTTACATTTTTGAAAAATTGTATATTTCAAAATTGACTTTGAGCAACATTTTTCATTTAGGACAAAATTCTCTATTTTCAATATTGTAGATGTAGGAAGACGCTGAGAATAATTTGTAATTTTGCGATTTTCTAAATATCAGGGATTTCAACAAAAATTATATCTGCGCCATTCTTTCAGGCACTCTTTAGGCTATCACAGGTCAAAGTTGATTTAAAAAATGGAGCAATTTTTGAGAAAATTTCGAAAATGTTGAGGCTTAATGTAGAGGACACCAAAAAATCAAAATATACGCTTCAAACTCAAGACTTGAGTTCGATCAGATCGGTCGGGGAATATCAATTTTGGAAAAATTGCCTGAATGGTTTAAGCGCTAACGTTGACCATAGACGAAGGGATGGACGGACGGTCAGACTTTTTGCGGTCAATCGATTTTTCAGTTTCAAGGACCCACAAAACGTGGTTTCTGACTGCACAACATGTTTGAAGAAGTAATTTGTTACATATAGAAAAAAGTTTTATTCTCTTTACGTTATCAGGTCATGCCTGACAATAAGTGTTGTTCTATTAGAAAATCGCTTATTTCTGCCGGCGGATATTCCGCCACGTTTATTCAAATAATACTGTCTTTTACTATGTCCGTAAGGCGTGGACGTGAAGAACTTACTCTTGGACTTCCAAAACACTCAGCTTTATGTAATAACTTTCAACAATGTGTATTATTGCCACTGGCATAAACAAGACAACCTAACAGAAATGTTAAGGAAGTAAATAGTGCAGCGTGACTCAAACATGACTAGAGTCCGGTCTTTTATGTAATTACATATTTTTTATTCTTCTATGTACAGTTCTCAAAGTTGTGATCTTAGTGAATCAGGACCATCCTAACACAATAGCCAAACTTTTCTTTACATATTTTGAACTATATTACATATTTTGATTAAATTTTACATATTTTGCAAAACTTTTCATTATTGTACCTCTTTTATTGAAATTTATTTTGCAAAAAACAATTAAAACATTAAAAAAATAGTTTTTATTTTAAAACAATTGGCATATTTTTCCTTACATATATTCAGTATTGCATGCTGAAGTCGCGAGGTGCCCCACCATGAAAACGCGGTCACACATCTGCCCTGCATAAATGTTACGACAAGAGCGCGCGAGCACTGAGAATATCTTTAGGTTTAGAAAGTATCACTAAGGTCGTATTTCTTGCTCTTTAATCTCAATTTACGAGATATTGGTTGTCACAGACATGTAGCACCACGAACACAATGCTGCAGAGATTATTTGTAGGTATTTGAGTTCCCTTTCGTACAGTGGCGTAAGTTCAAAAGAAGTGGCCCTAGGACCGACAAAATACGGAGGCCCCTTAATTAAAGAAGAAATTAATTTAAATTTGTGAATTGAATTTTAGGAGTGAATACATTTATTACTATATTTTTTTTACAGAAAAAAACATTTAGCCATTTTATGATTCTATAATTTCACATGTATTTTTTTATATTTTTTTCGCAATTTACCAATAATAGTAGAAATATTATTTTTCAACCACGTGTTTTCGTGATGAATTGATAAAATACTTAAATTACACGGTCTTGAGATATAGCACTTGGTAAATAATTTTTTATCAGCTTTATTTTTTTTAGAAAACGTTCTTTCAGCGCTGGCGACCATGACAGGAAAAGTCAAAAATAATGTGATGCTATACACACATAGAGAAAATTTGTTAACAATAATAAGCAATGTTCAATTATTAAAATGTTTAATATATCCAAATTTTGAAATTTAACTCTTTAAACAAATGTGCAAAGACAATAACTGAGACGTTGATTCCGTAACATCCGCAGGGTATTTTGATTGAAAATTTTCTGTTTTTTCGTAAGTTTCATCGTCAGAAAGAGCTATCGACACTTTGAACATCGTCATTGTATTTTTTAATACAACAAATCGTAGCTTCAACTGCTTAACGGATATATCTAGGCATCCATAGTTGACATTAAATTTATATATTTGTTCGCCGTCAGTGAGTGAGTCGTTGATCCCGTAAAGTTCGTCAAAATGTCGTTTCGTTTTACTAACTCGTTTGTCGCTAAATTTCATGCCTACTTTCCAGATTTGGGATAATTCCATTGCATTATTTTTTTAATCATAGCGATTACAAACAGTTTCCAATTATTCACAAGCGTCATCGAGTAAATTCTGTGCCTTTCAAATCCAAATCAGGGTTTTGAAGGTATTTCGAAGCATTGTTAGTTGATGTTAATACAGTAAAACCCTTCTAACGTGGAACCTGGATAAGGCGGGACCCTGCCTTTGCAGGAAAATCACAGAACTATTTTCCAACTCAAAGTACACTGGATAAGCCCGAAACCTGCATGACGCGGAAACGGAAAGGAGTTTTTAGTACGACGGTTTTAAACATTCTAGATAAGACGGAAAACAAATATTGTTTTAGAATTAAACCTTGACTTCTTGTAGAATTTATTTATACGTGTGAAGTAAATTTGCTGCTGAGGGATTCATCTAATCGGGGCCTTGAACATCACTATAGTTATAATAATAATAATAATAATAATAATAATAATAATAATAATAATAATAATAATAATAATAATAATAATAATAATAATAATTATATTATAGTATTATTATTATTGTTATTATGAAAATGTCTTTATTAGCGGCGAGGCTCAAGTCATTAAACCTGCTCTTCCGCCTAACTGCATAGTTAAGTCACTGTAGCGACATATAAGCTCCCGATTGGATGAAACAGTCAACAGCTGATTTACTTCAAACGCACGTATATGCATCCAAGTATAAGTGTTGCGAAATCGTATCAAGAGTGTCCATTCCATTTCTCAGCTACCCTCGTCCGAAAATAATATAACCCACGTTACTCGTGTGAAAGCCACAGTTTATTTGTAATACCTCTGACCTTCACAAGCCCGCGTGAAAGGAGAGACGCGTAAAGCGACCTTTCCACAGATTTTGTAATGTGTCCTTTGGGTTCAGTGGTTTTCAACGTTTATTGTATTTCAGTTTGACGAATTGCAGGTATTATATGAATCAAGTGTTTATGATATCAGGTGGCAAACTGAAAACGTTAAGTATTGGTGAGAAAATTAGAGTAATTGAAGAAAACTAACAAAGCAACACTTCTGTCAAGACTTTCCCAACTTTAAATTTCTTTATTAAATCCAAGTGTTCGGCAACTTAAAAACAAATACAAAATCAAGAATGAGAGGTTAAAAGAATATGCAAGTTGGTTATCACAATATTCAGGAGGACCTAGACAAATAGCCAAAAACTAAATCATCAGATGAATTCATCTATTCCTACAAGTATTGTTACTAATATTATTTATATATTCCTCTCTTTCTAGCCTATTAGCCGAGAAAATAATATTTCTTTTGCTTTTCTTAGAGTTATTTGTTTAATTAGACTTCGTGTTGCGCTTCTATATGCAATTTTCTTTTTCTCTTCCAGAACGTCTTCTTTTCTTTGATTTTTTTAAAATCAGAGAAACCAGTCATACAATCTATTCCATCTTTGAACGATTGCGTTTTTTGAATTGACAATGAGTTTTATTGCAAACTTGAATAAGTCGGAAACCTGTACAGGACGGAAGAAAATGTAGGACCTAAATGATTCCGTCTTAGACAGGTTTAGATGTATATAGGAGTGCAGTACTTCATTAAATATAAATACAAAATTGTCAATTTCTTGTTTTAAGTTATGGGTTTAATTTTCTCCAGACGTTTTATTAGAAAATGTAAATGTTGTTAAAGCTTGAAAAATATTAAAATATCAAAATCTTGTATAGCTATTAAGGAATCAATCCGCGATGACCATATTGTTGGGCAAATGTGTATCGTTTTCATGTAAGTTAATTTCGCTTTTATCTAAATCCTTCACTGTTGATAATACACTATGTTCCACCGATTATTGCGTTGACCGAAGAAATCATAAATCCGTTCCAGAAAACAGTAAAATCTCTGAACATTTAATATTCGATAGATGACATCGAAGTCACGACTTTTAAATTGTGAGCAGAGCAATGCATTGTCAAATGTTTCATTTTTTCTGAACAGCATTGTAAATTACACTCATAACAACTGCGCCAACATAACCTTGACCCCCTTGTTTTTGTATGCATTCGTGAATATCAAAGTGCAACCCTTCTGCTGATTGATCTTAGACCTTCTTAAATCCGATGATATGTTGTATTTTTATTTTAATCGGTTTGCCGGATTCATTTTTCTCGATAATTACATATCGTGAAATTCAACTTAGGTGATTACTTTTGATACGTCT
Organism: Gryllus longicercus; assembly: GCA_038098605.1. Taxonomy (NCBI): domain Eukaryota; kingdom Metazoa; phylum Arthropoda; class Insecta; order Orthoptera; family Gryllidae; genus Gryllus; species Gryllus longicercus. Next base: position 2,224,408 of record JAZDUA010000174.1, read on the forward strand.
TGCGTTGTGTCCGTTATAATAGAAAAAACGCACTTTATTCTTCAATGCTTCAATGTTATTAGTTCGTTTTGAATTTGGAGACTTCAATAACATGGGGTTAATAAAACTACGAATGTTCATTATGAAGAAAAATATTGCAAAAGAAAAACCGGAACACATACAAAAGATAAACACTAATTGATGAATCTACCAGATATCTCTATAAAAGCAGTCTGAATTACAAAACATCTCACAATTCAGTCTTGGATAATGACAGCGTAGAAATGTCATGGCATAAAATAAAAACAAATATTATTCAAGCTGCTAAAGAGGCCGCAGGAATAATAGAAACAAATGTAAAAAAGGAAGAAAACAAAAAGACACCTTGGTTTACTAAAGAAGTGAAGGATATAGCACAAAGGAAAAGAGCGGTATATATAAAATTCAAACAGAATAAAACACCAGAAACACATCAAGAATATACAAATATCTAGAACAAAGTTAATGCAAGGATTAGAGAAATAAAGAAAGATTACTGGATCTCCTTCACCATGCGACTTCAACATGATTTCTATGGGTGACAAAAGGATATTTGGAGATTCATTAGAGGCCAGAGAACAAAAATAAATGAACTTATTAGCACATACAAAGTATCTGATTAAACATGGATAAAATACTTTAGAGAACTACTCCACGATGACACACCAGAGATAATAGACTTGGTTGAAGATTTTACATCCAAAGAACAGTGCGTAAAATGTGCAGAATTATCAAAAGTAATCGGAACACTACGAAATCGGAAGTCACCTGGATAAGATGGAATATATAATGAGCTCATTGAATATGGAGGAAAAACCTTATGCATAGAGATAACAAAACTTATTAATAAAATTTTTAATGATGCAACAATACCAAAGGAATGGAAATCAAGCATTGTTATCTATTTAAGAAAGGAGACAAACACGATCCAGATAATTACAGAGGGATAAACCTCCTAAGCAGCTCATTGAAAATCCTCACGAAATGTATTGCCAACACTCTCGTGAATATGATAGAATGGGAAGAACAACAACAGGGTTTTAGGCGCGGTAGATCATGCACTGACGCAATTTTCATCATCCGACAAATCGTGGAAAAAAACTCTAGAATTTAACAAACCAGGTTTCCTATGCTTTGCGAAACTAAGCAAAGCATTTGACAATATAAAACTAATTGATGTCATAAGAATACTGAAACAAGAAAATGTGCCCTCTAACCTTTAAAAACTAATAATCGATATATACACAGAAAACAAAATAAAGATAATAAACCAGGGGAAAATATTATTTGCTGTACCTGCATCGAAAGGAATAAGACAAGGGGATTCATTGAACCCATTGTTATTTAATGTAATAATGAATAATATAAAACAACTAAAACAAGAAAAGGATTTAGTATGGGAAAATATAATATAAATATCATATGTTACGCAGACAACACATTGTTAATAGCAGAAAATGAAGATGACTTACAACGATTATTGCACGAGTTCAGTAAACTATGTAAACATTTTAATTTACAAATATTTACCCAGAAGACGAAAGCTATGACAATTGCTAAGAATCCGATTAGGTGTAAATTGGTCGTGGATAATCAAACAATAGAACATGTTCTAAAAATGAAGTATTTGGGAATAACTTTAACAAGCTCAAGAGAAACGGAGAAAGAAATAAAAGAACAAATAATAAAGGGTAATAGGACCGCTGGCAGTCTCAACCACTCAATATGGTATAATAAACATCTAAAACAGGACCCGAAGGTTATAATATATCAATCAATAATCAGACCAATATTAACATATGCAGGAGAAACAAGAAGCGAAACGAAACGTACCCAACAACAACTTGAGGTCGCCGAAATGAGAGTTCTGAGAACAATTACAAATCACACTCTACTGAATAAGGAAAGAGGCAGAAACATCAGGGAGGAGTGCAAAGTTAAGCCCATTACGGAATGGGTAGAAGACCGAAGAAAGGAATGGAACGATCATATTGAGAGAATGGAGGAGAAAATAATCATGAGGATTACTAGGGATGAAAGGCCGAGGGGAAGAAGAGAAGTTGGCAGATCAAGGAGATGGAAAGACTCGTTATAATCCTTGGAAAGGAACAAGTCTTAGACTTTTTAAGAAGATGATGATGATGATGATGATGATGAAGAAGAAGAAGAAGAAAAAGAAGATGAAGAAGAAGAAGAAGAAGAAGAAGAAGAAGAAGAAGAAGAAGAAGAAGAAGAAGAAGAAGACAATAACACGGAGCTCCCGGTCATGGTCCTGTCGGTCCGTATGGAACTTTCGCCGCTGCGTTTGTACGATGGTAATCATTGCTCTCAAATATAAAAATGTGCTCTTCAAAAATACAATCCAGTAGGACAACTATATTTTATTAATGAAATTTCAAATTTTGTATTTTTTTTTTTGTTTTTGTTAATGTCCTATAAATTAGAGCGCTTTGATTTTACAGTCGAACCTCGATATCTCGAAGCGTCTCCGGAGAGAAATATTTCTTCGACTTATCAAAAATTCGAGATATCAAAATAGTACTTTCTTTAAAACACATGAACTGCTTTAAATAAGCACGGTTAAATGGTATCGTTAACTCACAAAATTTAAGTTCATTAAGCATTTATTCTCAGATACAAAATACTGTGAAACAAATCATAAATGTAATAAATGATTTAAAAAATAACTTTATTGTACAAAACAGCCAGTAATTCTTTTCTGTTTCTTGTTTTGCATTAATCTTTGTTCTACAAAGTCTTCTAGTAGATTCACTGCTCCAAAACTTTCCTCACCAACTAAAATCTGACACAGATCATACCGTCGGAATGTATCTAATCTCTTCAGAGCTTGTGGGTCAGGGTGGTTTAGGATCATGTGATTCTCCTATTTCTTATTCCTGTGGTTCCTCTTGTTCTGCTACCATCATGAAATCTAAAATTTCTTTGTCTGTAGATGGACAGGGTTTAGTGGGAAATGACTCGGAGTGTCTGGATTTCGAGACGTAGAAACAAACTTTTTCAGATTCTTCGAGTTAAAAATAGTATGATTTTCCCTGAGGGGAAGATGTTCTTTCGATTTATCGAGAAATTCGTGGTATCAAATTTCGAGTTAACGACAGGTAAAATACATATAACGCAGCCGGGAATGAAAAATTGCTTCGACATACCAAAAATTCGAGTTATCGAGGTTTGACTGTACTATATCCATTCTTACATATTTGTTACATATTTTTATCATTTTATTACACATTCATGTACACATTTTGCCTTTTCATACTACATACTTTTCCGGACTATGAGTTGTCATTAACAATGGCATCGACTGCTCGCAGCTCAAATATGTTGCTATAAAAATAGTTAAATTTGCAAAAATAGTTAAATTGTTTCAAACACGATCCTTAAAGTAATGATTTCTACCAGCTTTAATGTTATTCCATCTAAAAGTATTTTGTACAACAATATACGAAGCTCTGGTCTTTTGTATATTATCTTTTTTAATATCTCACTTGTAAGATGCTGCACTCTGTCACTAGCTGCAGGCTACTAGCACGCATGTTTTGTGTTCTTATCGTGTAAGTGTGAACAGTAAGAACTCGTATGTGTATATAGTGTTTGTGAACTAACACGAAGACAAAATTTCCTTTTGCGCTTGCCTGAAGAATATTACGGTTAGGTAAGACATTCCTTCAAACTACATACATGCATAATATTTTAGTAAAATGTATTGCGCTTTATGTGCAATTGACTACAATCACATGAAGTGGTCCACTGTGAGAAGAACGCTAAAAGCAAACTATGACAAGTTTCTTATTTTCAGGTTGGGAGAGGTTGTACCTGATAATTGGAGCCAACTTACTACTTGATACTTTGGGTTTTCTTCCAGATGTCTGCTAAAGAGAGACGTACGTGGGAAGCTAATACCTGAAAAGAGATGGAGATGCTGTCGACAAGAAAGAAATGGGCTGCTACAAATCTTAAAAAAACTTTTCATATACTATACTTGAGTTTTTATTTCTTGGCGCGCGAGGCCTTGTCTTCATGATGGAATATCTCAAGGCATTTCGTGTCTTTCTCAGTCGTGCCGCTAGAAGTCGCATGATCGCGACATACGGTGAGCAATGCTGGTGATTATGATATATCTAGTATACCTCAGTCGCCATTGCAAGATTATGTGGGAAGGTGTAAGGATAAGAATATAAATGCTGTTCAACTCATTGGTAGAAAACCAGTATTTCCAGAAGAAATGGAACATCATCTTGCCTATGATTGCAGAGTCATGGATGAAAGATTCTATTGGCTAAGATGTAGTGATATTCGGTCCTCTGCGTTTGAACTGGCACTAGGGAATAAAATAATGTTTTTAATAAACAAAGATTCTGTTGGAAAGAAATGGCTCAAGGGTTTTCTGCAACGACTCACACCTAACTTTCGGACACCAGAAAGACTTTCGGTAGCCAGAGCCAAGGTCTTTACCAAGGTAATAGATGTTTTTATAAACTTCAGAATGATGGTGCACAAAGTTTAAAGTTTTCTCGTCTCAGAATATTTAATTTGGACGAGACTTGCATGTTGTACATTACACAAGTAGCAATGTCTTCAATTTAAGAGGAAAGTAATTTGTCAAAAATATATTCTGCAGAACGGGGCGCACTCACGACAATTATTATATGCGTGAGTCCGAAGGGTCATTTCATACCACCGTTCATAACACTGGACAACGACGTTTTATGTTTTATGCAATTGTCCTTCTTCTCTAGAAAGTACATGGGCATGAACTAGGCAGGTGCAATACAGATGACAATATTAATTTACTCTTGCAAACGATAGTCGCTATTTAAACTATAATTCACCATGAAGAATATTGGACTTAGATGATTCATTGTTGAATGACTCGTCGATTGTTGATTGTAATACAGTACACAAACACTATCACGCTAAGAATTATCACCTCTACTTCATCCACGTGTCGAAGTTCGGAGTACATGTGGCGTAGTTCGTGGTAATTTTCCCTCACAGTCAGGGTACGTACACTCTAAATTAACCTGTGATGTAAAGTGTTTAAACGTTTTGTGCGTGTATAACAATGAAATATTTCATAGGAATGTTACGTAGTGGCCTTAAACAGCCAAACAGTATCTGCAATATTTGTGGTGAGGCGACTCTAAAGTCTCAGAGGTGAAAAATAACTCCATTGATAAAAAAATAATATGAACTATATATTGGAGTACATTGGGTGATTAGGACAAGTCCTGGGACCAATTCATGTGCAACACCGTTGATTGGTTGGTAGAATGGATCTCGTCACATGACCTTTGCAATTCCAATGGTTTGGAAAGAACCAAAGGATCACTCTTTGGGGGATCCTCGCGCCCCTTTGGGGGAGCCCGCGCTGTTTCACTCCGCCCGGGCCCCTCTGGCATGGTTTCCAGCAATTCTATCCCTTAGGCCAGAGGCTCGTCACCGTTGGATACCGAGGTTCCCAGACGACCACCCATCCAGGGACCCGCGTTGTCTCAAATCGCTCAACCTCCGTGACTTTACGGACCATAGGTAAGTAATTCAGCGACGCCGGCTTTAATAACTGACATAACAATTTTGAAACTCGAAATAAATATAAAAAAAGATACAAAGCATAAATTACATAAACTTGGCGCGACTGCCCGTTAACGGGCTCAGGCCTACTGGCGACGTCCCTGCCTCGCGGCTATTTGTTAAGGGGGTACGTGTGGTTAGCACGTAGACATCCCCTCGCCGTATTCCGATCTTCTCAACCTGAGAAGTGAATATTTTCACCGTCGCACAGCAACATACACTGGGACATTGCAATGACAACGCACACTATAATCTGGACTCGACCGGATATCGAACCCGGGGCCGCGTAGTGGAAAGCGAGCACGCCGACCAACAGCTAGCCACGATCCCCATAAATACAACACTGGGCAACAAAACTTGAACTTTTTATGCTATAAGGGAAACAAGTGTTACTGATCTAGGTTTTTGTGCTAATTTCAAATCATTTTTGCAGCACTTTCCATCACTCAGAGTTTTCGAGTCATAACATCAAAAACCTTTCACGTGTCTGCAACACTGTAGTATTATGATCTCTTAGCTGAAATTAGATTTACTCACCTAAAATATACGTGAATTGGATTTTCGACTGTACTTCACTTGAACATCTCTTTAGTGACCAACTGCAGTCTGCCAACATATTTGGGCACCATTTACCCTGGTGGCGCTTTTCCATTTCCGCGATGTCCAGGTGGAAACGCTCCCCGTGGTCGTCACTCACATCCCCTAAGTTTTGAGGGAAGAAATCGAGACGGGAGTGCAGAAAGTGTATTTGCAATGACATATTACATCCCATTATCGTGTAGTTCTCAACCATCTCACTGACAAGTTCTCTGTAGTTATTAGACCTGAAGTTTTCTAGAAAGTTCGTTACAACTGTTTTGAAAGATTGCCACGCAGCTGCTGCTTGCATATTTAACTCATTTTCAAATTGCGTATCGTTCATCAGTTCGCTTATTTGAGGGCCAAGAAATATTCCATTAGTTTAGCATCACTGATCTTTGGGAACTTATTTTTCAGGAAAAGAAATGCACTGCCATCACGATCCATAGCTTCCACGGAATTCTTAATCAAGCCTAGTTTGATATGCAGTGGAGGTAATAAGACTTTTTCAGAACGTACAAGTGGTTGGTGAATAACATTTTCATGTCCTGGATTAAGTGACTCTCGTTTCGGCCAGTGCTTTTTAATATAATGTTTACATTATCTCTGCTATTCCACTTGTACAAAAAACAACACAATTTTGTACCCCCCAAATTGTAACACTAGTAACTTGACTATAACTTTCAAATCCTCTCATATCTGCTGAGAAAAATTGTCATACTTGATAGCGGATAGTAAGTTTCATATTCTCATAATTTTCCTTCAAACCAACTGCATGGGCTAAAGGAACGGATGGATGCGTTTCCATTATGTAGTAACACTCCTTTTAAACTTGTTTTCGAGTCCTCGCCAATCCTCAGATTTATGCTCAACACGAGTAACTAGAACAAATTTTCAACTTCATTGCAGAAAACTAGGTCCTCTTCTTTACAAAGCAAATGCTCAAATTCTTTTCGGCGTTGGCGAAAAAAAGCTACTTTTGCGTCACCCTGCAGTAGCTTTAATCTTTTCAATTTTGAGAGTGTAATTCTGCCTTGGTTTTACTTAAACAAAGATCCCAAACCAAATCATTTAAATCCTTCTGTGTTACAAAGTGAGGTTCATTTATAGCACCATCTTCCGCGATAATTCTGTAATTCATCCTGAACATCGGAAAATCCTTCAGTCATTTTTATATCTGGTAGAGTTGGTATGGGAAGTCCTGTCCCATGAAGCACCAGTCGAATTGGTGAATCTAAAGGCGTATATTTAATGCCGTGTCTGGACTTATTCCAGATATATTTGTCAAGCAGAAGTAGCAGTCTGTCAAATGATCGTTAGGTTCGCGCCATACCATAGGGACTGCATAAGGCTTATGACAGGATCCTTTCAACAAGCCAGTTAACAGTATTACACATTTGGTAGAAGATTTCTGGAGCCCATGTCTTGTTCTGGTCTATTTTGTTGTTGAAATAACAGACTTAATCTCTTCTTATTAGAGGAGTAAATTTTCGCCTCTGCGCTTTGAAAGTCAGCTCACTACACACGTAACAGAGGTGTTTATCATTAGTACTTTTGAGACATGATTCTTATATACTTCTACACTATACCTTATAATGCAGTGGGCAGTATTATACACTTCTATCACACTCCAATTGACAATGGAAGAGAGCACAGAATTAGCTTTTTTCTTTTAAGAAACAAATTCATCTGCAAACTTCACCTTAAATCATAGTTTTGTAAGGGAATGTCATTGTCATTGTTGAAACTTGTGAATCCAAGGTAACAATCACCAAACACTTTAAGTCCATTGTTGACACAATGAAATAAAATGTAAAATACTCCTTCTAATCAGCATCTTACATATCACAAATGTTAATAACCAGCAAAATAATTCAAATTTACAAAAAATGGTGGGCGATGGAAAATTTCTTATTTTGTTTTTGGAATCAGCAAATGAAAATACACAAGAATCAACAGAAATTATTTATGTAACAAATCATTGTTTACCAGTGTAATTAAAATGTAGATGAGTAAGCCACCAACGCGGTTAAGGCAAAGCTTATAGTAAGTGTACTAGTGATTGGGAGGTTGCGATTTCAATCCCTGGCAGGTGATGCAGATTTGCCTGATGTTTAACATCAGCTAATTTGTGGGGTCAGCCGGACTCAAATTCGTAGACCAACAGTTCTGATCAATGGTTTCCATTGTTTCCCTGACTACTTCCAGACCCTTAGAACCAGCCAGAGCAGCCCCTTAGAATTCGGATCACTAACTGCAACAGTCTTTCCTTGTCTAACCTTTCTCCAATGTGAGGGCAAAGCCATAGGTCAATCACCTCTCCAATGACCATTGATTGATCCATGGAATCTCTGACAAGTGAGAGTTGGGATACAGTATACAATCTGTGAATCCTCAGAGGCACTTTGAATGGTATAACCAGAAAACTATTAATTAATCTGAGATGGCTGAGGGCTAGGTAGAGAAATAGCTTTCATTCAGAGCAATGTCCTACTTGAAGGCAGGCTGACAATGAGCAGCAGGGTTTTCCATGAAACGGCCAAAAGGAGGTGAGAAAGGAAGCGCTAATCGACGAGGGGACCAGATAAATGTGAAGGGTTTGTTAATTTAAATTTTACATTGGCCTCTCTCTCTAAAAAGCAAGCTTCTCCGTAGCAGCTAAGCACAGTTTCAGAAGATTCAAAACTTTGCAAGTCATGAACACATGTACAATGTCAGTTAGGAACATATAGTGCTTTTATGATATCAAGCTAAATAAACAAAAAGCAAAAGCTTTCAAGAACATAAAATTGCTTATATGTTTTGTTTAGGAGGTATGTCTATTGAGGATATAAAATGCAAAGGAAACAAACCAGTTGATCAGAATTGTGCATCCACAGATGAGGCCACTGGGATTTAATTGGTTAACAATCAAGATTTGTATCTTGCAGGTATTAAGATATTACCAACTTTAGAAATTACAGTTAAATTGCAATACACTTGTGATATTATCTAAGATAAATATATCCAAGTGAAATTTCTTAGCTTTCTCTAGTACATGTTGGAAGTGAAGACAAAAAATTGTTGCTTCCCCTCCCCCCAAAAAATTAGTCATAATATTTAAAATATATTTTTCTCTTATGTAATACAAAATTATAATACAAATAGCTTGTAAAGCATGTAATTGCTGACTGGCTAATAAAATCTATGCAGGTCTGTAGGATTACTCAGTTACAAACATCGGGAGGATACATAATATTCCATTTCATTGGTATATTGCCTTATGATTATCTGAAAATAACTAGCAACTGATCTCACAGGTATATTGTGGGTATTCCTGGGTTAAACATTTCAAGAGATGCTAAAATTACACTTCCTTTTCTAGGGTACATCATGCAAATAAATAATTTACATTTTCTTTATTTAGCAGAGTTCATCTTTGAATTAATATTCCCAAATCACATTAACTTAAGAATTCCTCATTGTTTTATAATGCATTAGTCATTTTTAAATATTACAATTATCTTAATGATTTGATTCACTACATTTGATAACTATAATTTTGGATGATGAAATACTTAAAGTCAGTTAATTTTTCTTTCCTTCAGACATCATTTAACTATTTATTATTTTTCTAACATTACATTTTTGTAACTCTGTCAATTGTAAAGAGAGGGGTTTGGTCATGGTGCATAAGTACACTGGCGAGGATGGAAGTTTTTTGTTGTGAAATTGTGCAAAGAGGGGAAAGAGTCAAGAACTGAAGATTTTTGTCAGTGTATTTGTTGAAAGCTACCTCTAATAAATTTTTGGGCACCACATGTTTGTTTTTGTTCATTGTTGAAGAAAACACATTTGCAATACTAGATAAAAATAATTTTTGTGGTTGAATGCATATGCTCAAAGTGTTACATTCATACTTGCACATCTTTAGAGTTTCCATGAAAATGTATGAGGCGTTACTTTTTCAGGAACCTAGTGCCAGATTTTGTCTCAAAATAAAAATGCCACAATCACATTATTTCTTATACAACCACATACTGAATTTGCTAATGAAAAATACATTCAGTTCTATTTTGTACAAAATATTATTCATACTGCTGAAAATCAGTGACATTTACTGATGTGACAGTACTTCATAGAGGATTTATTGGTGTAAAGTCATATAAATAACATTAAATATAACCGATTTCAAAATTTCTCGCTGAAAAAAATTAATTTAATTAAACTAACTAAATACATTTGTGTTGAAAATAAGCACTAAGGTTTCGACAAGATTTTCATATCATTGAATCGCACAACTTCAACTAATTTTTTTAAAATTATATCAACATAACAAGTACCACTATATTACTATGTGAAACATTTCCAGTAATTCTACAAAGAACATAAGGAGAGTTACGATGTACAGTTAAGTTCTTGAAATTGCATGCTGTTTAAGCTGTTCAAGAAATTTTCATCTTCTGTTGTGACAAATGAAGGTACAAGAAAATATTCTTATTTTGTAAGTTTATCACCTTTGCAAAATACATAAAGAAAAAAGTGTATAGTTGAAGTGTATATATACCATACAGAAATAAGTTGGGTACATTTTAATGTTTCATCTTATTTGTTCAGTTTCTCCACCTCTTTTTAAACATGTATTTATACATATATACTTTGCAAGTGACCAACTGAAACCTGTCACGATGTACAGTTGAAATCACACTTGCAGTTAGCACACAAATTTGCCATAGTATTGTACATTGATATCATCCAACCGCCACAACGTACATTTAATCTGTCATTAAAAACTTCCATACAAACCACAAGTCACTTTTTGTATTGCTTGTTGCACAATGTCAACAAGGCATGCACAACAATCACACTAAGAATTGCACTCATTTTTTTAAATGACTCGATTCTTTGAGGCACTATGATTATCAGATATGGCATTCTTGTTCAAAACTTTGAATTCATGAAGATTTGTTCCACACAAACACTATAAATCATAATGAAGAAGAATAATTACAAGAAAATAATATCGCAGGTATATGGTGAAGATATTCATTCAATTTGGCCAAAATAATTGTACCGTTTCACATTTTATTGGAATAATACACATATGCCATTACTCCTCCACCTATCAAAAGTATGCCTACTCCTACACCGAGGTTCAACGGAGTAAATATCGATTTTTTCCATTTTTGCCAACTTTCAGACTCTTCTTGCTTGCGTTTCATTTCCCGCACTTGTGATGCTAACCGTTCTCTTCTTTCTCTTCGCTCCTCTTGCTTTCTCTGCCGCAAAACCGATCTGTAAACAAAGTAAATCATTTTTGCATATTTTAGAATACCCGTTTGTATAACTGTAGTACTATATTATTCATTTGGTTAATTAAATACCATAATACTGGTACAATCATATGCAAAGCACAGGCTGTGATGATGACAAAATTAGATGAGACTTGGTTAATCAAATACCATAATAATGAAACAAACATATGCAAAGCACAGGCTGCGACGATGACTAAATTAGACAATGGTAGTGACTGGCAGCAGCAAAAATGCTGCTGAACAAAACCCCACAAAATGGTTTTCCAAAAAGTAGCATGCATGCTATTTAAGAAATCACACACAACACTATAATAAATTACATATTTTAAAAGATTTTCACAAATACCGCGATAGCATAATGTATGTAATATATATGGAAACACAGTACAAGAGAGACACCAAGAATATTAAGTTGCTGTTTCATAACGCAACACGTGAATAGCAAATATTTATTACTGGCCAATTTTTTTTTTTTTGTAACTTTTCTCAAAATTAATAGAATGCCTTTTCTATATGTGAGTAGAAACTTTTCTCAGGAAAAACAAAGAATTTTCAGACTCTCAATATGGATTTGGAAAACAAAATTCTACAGAAACTGTTATTTTTTCTCTTTTCTTTAAGATGTTGCTTTATCTATTGATCAAAATGAAGCACTGGGAAAATACTGAAATATTTTTAGATCTTTCAAAAGCTTCTAACACCATTGATCATAACATTTTTCTCCCAAAATTACCTTCATATGGAATTTGTAGTATTGCCCTAGATTGTTTCCTTAAACCTTAAACATTGATGGTAAAGGGTAGAAATACCGTACTGGCATGAAAGAATATTATTAATTCATCTTTCCAATTCTTCGCCAACTGAGCATGGGGTTCCACATGGTTAATGTAAACGATATGCCTACATTCATTAGAAACAAAAGAATAGTTCTGAATGCTGACAACACAAATGTTCTTTGCAAAAAGGAACAATAAATAGTACAATTGCAAAAGTTTTAAATTGGTTTCATAATAAAAAATTATTAGTCTACAAAGGAAAAACTGTTTTAATGCATTATTGTGCTTCAAACAAGCAACCACATGCACCATGGAAAATGAACAATTTGCAATGGCTGATGTAGAGGTAACAAAATTTCTGGGTTTTAATTCAGTCTCAAATTGGATATAAATAACACTAAATTAAGTTCATTATGTTATGGATTCAGAATTCTTTCAAATTCTGTCAGCCTTCATGCAGCCTGTGTGTATTTTGTAAATGTACATTTCCACCTGAGATATGGCATAATATTCTAGGGAAGCTTATCCTATAGTTTTCAGACTTTTAGACTGCAGAAAAAAATTTATGAATGTTAAACAAATACCATCCACCTGATTCCAGCAAGCTTCTCTTTATTGAGCTTGGAATCTTTCCAAAGCCTAGGTTATTAATTTATGAATCTAATTTTTATCAAAACTGACCAGTAGGAACGTATTTTTTTTTTGAAATACTGATAATTATGATTACAACTCATCACCAGAAATCACATTTATTAGGTGTTACTATCAACACCTCACTACAAGAAATCCATATACACAGTATCTGGGGAGGAAGCGCCAAAACTTCCAAAATAAGTTCTTAAGACAATTTTAAGCATATTTTGTCTACTAAACCACTTGGATATTCCGAACAGCTCAGTTGCTATAAGCACTAAAAATTTGTATGAAACGATTCTATCTAGGCAAAAATTAGCATTGCAGAAGCATAGAAACACTCTGGAAACATGTAAATTGTTTGTTATTTACAAAAGGAACGAATATATTGGTTCAGAAAGAGAAATTAACCCAAAAATTAAAAAGGAATCGAATTGTGTTAAATTGGGTGCTTTTCTACTTCTGTGTTAATATTTCTTTCTGAACAAATATACTAATTTCTTTTGTAAATAATAAACAATTTATATGTTTTTAGAGTGTTTCTAAGCTTCTACAATGCAAATGTTTGCCTAGAAAGCATTTTTTTCAAACAAACTTTTGAGTGCTTATTGCAGCTCAACTATTTGGAATATCTCAGTAGTTTATTACACAAAATATGCTTAAAATTGTCATAAGAACTTATTTCTGAAGTTTCGATGTTTCCTCCCCGGGCACCTGTATAATACTAGTACTTTACAACACTTTGCCAGATGACATTAAACAATTATAGCCAATACACTAATTTAATGTAGAAATTGTAGATAGAAATATCCACTTTCTAATATTATTGATTTTAGTAATAAAATGCATCTCCTCTATATTTTAAGAGAATCAATTATTTAAGACAAATATTTATAACGTTTTGTAACTACGTTACATTATCAGGTATTCTTGACAAAATAAAGATGGAATAGTTTGATAATAGAAATCACATGGTATAATACACTACAAAACATGAAAATAAAATAAATATCAAACTAAATAAGCTTGAGGCCACTGTGGTAATTTAGTCACTAGGAGATCAACTCAAGAATTATTTTGCTTACTTCTTTAGTTTGATATTAGAGTTTAATTTTATTTGATTTTCATGTCTTGTGGTGTATTTTTGTCACATCATGTGATTACTACTTATCAAACTATTCCATCTTCATTTTGTCAAGAATTCCTGATGATGTAACATAGTTAATATATGTAAATGTTTATCTTAAATAAATTATTGTCGTAAAATATAGAGAATTTTTATTATACAAATTTAAGTTAAAAGTACGAGCTTTTCTGCTGCTTAACCGTTTCTAAACAATTAGAGACTATTCTGAGTACCATATTAAAAATTATATTTATTTAAACAAGGATATACAATGCATTAGTTTACATTTGTATTGTATAAAAATACTTAATAAGCTTGTAACAAGAAATGTACTTCACTTCTGGGGCAACGACCCCAATCGCGATAAGGTTTCGGCCAGTTTTCCTGATCCATTCAGCAAATGCTGAGATGGAGCCCTTGTTTGGCTTCTGAACATAAATGTAGCTTCACTACGTGCACATTATTTTGAACTCTCCTCTAGCTGGTTGTGATAGGAGTAGAGCCGGGGGTATGGTTTTTTATTTTGTTAGCAATACTAAAAATTCAAATCTGTAGTTTGTTTACCGATGCATATGTTTTCTATAATTCATGAGTGAAAAGGTCTAGCTTTCAAACTTTGCTAATATCACTTTGTAGGTACATTGATTCATGATTCAACTAATTATGGTGTGGAGAAGAGATTCTGTAGCTCAATAAAATGTGTGCAGATTGTTCTTCTCTTCCATAGTTTTTACTGTTCTCTGACGAAATAAATCAAATCAAATTTAATAGCGGAGTCTCTTCCTTGGAGCCTTCCAGTCGCACTCCAGCTGTCTTAAGCGGTGAAACACCGAGAATGAGAATTTAGTCGATACGCCTAGTATTAGAACAGGTGGAGTAACACAATAAAATATTTGCACCTTTTCCTCAAGATTAAACTGTTTCATTGTTTGTATCTCCCCTCTGTGTATCTAGCGAATGCCATACATATATCCATGACCATACATATCTCCCACGGCCGAAGGCTGTATGGTTCTCTTTCAATTTGAGCTCTCATTGGAAATTAGTTACGCAGATGTTATTGTAGTGTTCCCAGTTCCTGGATATTGCATCGCAACCGACCACGCGAGGGTATTTCGCCAAACGTGAACAAATATTGTTTTACATAGAAATCTACATATTGACTGAATGCTCAGGAACCGCATTTGGGGTGATTTATGATATTTTAAGCGGCGCGAGTCATAGCCGGGCCGACGTAACGCACCGCACCAGCGCCAAAGGCCCGAGAAAAAGGCGGAACTTCACAATTCGAAAGATGGAAAAAGATTGATGGACAGCTCGCCCAAGCAGGTTCGCGCATCGCCTTACGTCGGTAGGTACCGAGAGAACGTGTCAGGCTGCGAGCAACACCTTGTACACTTCGCCTGGGTGCAAGCGGACGCGCGCCATCTGCCGCCGGCGACCAAGCCCCAAGTGACGTCGCGCCCGAGCCAGACGCCGCTGCTCGTCGACCAACCAGCGCAAAACGCTTCGTGCACCCCCTTCCCGAAACGCGCAGGGAAAAGGGTCTACTATACTTTTTACTCAATTACATTCTTACATGGGAACGACCCCGAAGCTTCAGATTCCAGATTTCGTGCTTCTGAATTTCAACATGGAACAAGTGATAAGAGACACGGCATCGAATGTAAGTTTAGATCTTGTAAGAAACACGAGCAGACTATGTGGCAAAAAATCTACAATTTTAAATCATTCAACTTTATCTAAACAACAATTTTACTTTCCATACTCTTTAAAATCAAGTTAGACTTCACAATTCGCTTAGGCTGCACGTCATAATCAGGTAACATCAGTAGTATTCAACGTTTAGCATCTGACAACTGCTGTTCCATATTTGCACATTTAGCCAGGTATTTGTTCGTACTCAGGAAAAAATAGGATCATTCACGAGGAAATTTTAAATTTTAGTTTTTAGGCTTATTATTCATTTCACTAATAAAAACAAAAAAAATATATAAATTAAAATTAAATATAATTCACAAAATAACTAGGTGCTACAGAATAGCACAGATTTTCTGATAGTTAAGTTTTCTAATTTCCATTGTGTGGACTGGCTTTACGGTATTGCCCCATCCTCTCGCCAGCTGCCATCTATCGCCGTCCAAAGTAAATTCTTGACATTTTCTCAATTTTTCAGTTTCCTAACAGTAGAACCGAAATATTAGCTTAAGAATATTATAGAATAGTAAAACCTCATTATAAATGGCAATTTTCATTGAAAAATTGGAGAAGTTTTTAAGAAAATGGCGTTTAAACATTACTTTAATGCAATAGTGTTTACAAATCGCTGTTAATGTGTAAATTAACGGCGTGAGAGATATTAAAAAAATACATCTGGGATTTTTTTTGAAAAACAACAAAAGAATACAGCAAAATGAACTTAATGTCATTTTAACAGTGCAATTAGCACTATCTGTTGGGAAAGCTTGAAGAAAAAATTTGGAGTCATTTTGAGAAAAATGGAGTTTGAACATTCCTGAAAATGCAGAATTTTGAACTCATTTAAACAGAAAAGTGTTGGGTTTACGTGAAACGTTAAGTGACATTATTTAAAGCACATGTACTCTTAAATACAAGAATGTGAAAAAATAGCCGTGTGTGCAAATATAAACGATGTGAGAGAATGAAAAAAAAAAAAAAAAAAAAATACATTTAAGGAAAAAAGGACAATATGGCATTTGAATCGCCTTATAGGGTTCATTTAGCACTACAACTACCAAAAGTTTTAAGAACAAATTTAGACCCGTTTTTGAGAAAATCTTGTTTTTGTAATTTTTTTAAATTGCAAATATAGCACGCAATATTGCGCGAAAACTACTAAAATGTTCAAAAAATGTACAGGACTTTAACGAAAGAACTAATTATGGGCAACAAATTTCATTTGAAGGCAAAATCTCTATCTTCAATTTTGTATTGTAGGAAGACGCCGAAAAAATTCAAAATTTTGTAATTTTCGAAAATTCAGAGCTACCCGTGAGGACAGGACCTATGCCATTTTTATAAGTATATTTTACTCTATTCTTACACTAAATGCAGAGAAAAAATTTGGAGCCAGTTTTGAGAAAATTTTGAAAATCATGTAAAGTTTTTGCAGAAAGTTTTTCAAAATGTCAGCGCCTCCGCCTCCAGCCGAGCCAGTTGGACCAGGGAATATCCATTATGGAAGAAATCGTACGTATGGTTTAGGCGCTAGTGATGTTCACAGACGGACGGACATTTTGAATATATATATATATATGGGTAATTCCACGCCAACTCCACATTGCATCACACCAACCCATCTCAGATCGAAAAATTAAAGTTATTTTCTTATTTCTTATGCCAAGGTTATCCCAAATTTAAATTTTCAACCATTTCTGATGTAAATAGCGTTTGTGAGAACAATTATCGATTTTTCGCGATTTTCAAGCATTTTACAGCATCTTTTTTATAATTATCCATTATTTCGATATTTTTTAATGAAAAAATATGTTTAAACTACTATTTTTATAGGAAATTTTCCGCAGAATTCGAATCTGTTAATGAAAATATTGAATTTTTTTTCTTAATATGACAAAAATTGAAATTTATGATTTTTATTACTTTATTTTCAAAAATTAATTTTAGTATTACAGTACAATTAAAAAGTTAGTTTCTTATGCTTAAAGTACGTGAAAATAAGTGTACATTACGGTACAGGAAAAATTTTTTTGGGGAAATAGTGTTTAAAAGAGTTAAACGCAAGAAATACAATAAAATCTCTTTTCTAAATGTGTTTTATCATTTTTAAATAACCTGTTAGTATTTTCTACTACATTTAGACTGTTTGGATGACTTCGGTGGTGTAAAACAGTTTTTAATAAAATGTGCGTCCTGAACTTTTTTGGGAAATACGTTTTACATGAGTTAAAATTTTAAAAAATCTTGAATAATTAATCGATTATTATTGTTAAAGCAGATTAAACTATAAATAGTACAAACAAATTTATAAATAGGCACTTAAAAACTTTTTGATAAAAGTTTTCATTTATTACAATTTTTAGTTGAACATTGTTATTTATAAAATTATTAAAATTAATCTTTTATTTTCTTATTTCATTTTCTTGTTATTAATTAAATCAAACACCAAAGAACAGTGTTCTTGAGTACTTATTGTTTTACATTGAATAATATGCTCAGAGTAAGGAACAAATTCATGCAAATTGCGAGTACCCGGAATTGTAAATACTTTTTCAGTTTTGTTTCGATTCCGATATTCATCGACTTCAGCTTTTCTAATAATTTCACAATGGATGTTTTTAATATGTGCTTTACAAAATTCTAATAATTTGTCAATATCTGTGATTTGATTTTGACGACGTCTACGCAAGCTTTCTTTTGTTGCCTCTCTCTTAACAGTTGCACCCACTCCATCGTTCTCCGTTTTCCCATGAGAGGTAGCAAAAAATGTCCAGGTAGCATCAATACTATACAATTTTGTATGTCTACAGAGATGTAATAAGTTATAACAATTTTTGTATTGTCCTGGACATCCATCGCTGAAATAGTTAATTTTTTGCACGTTTGGAATATTTTCCTTTATATAATTAACAATTTTATTTTGAAAAATATGAACAATTTGAACATCATGTTTTAAAACATCATGTTTTACTCAGAACTTATTTTGAAATTATTATTAAAGCTTAACCTCCTTGTGGCATGGAAATGTTCTTTGTCAGCAGAGTGGCAAGTACAGCACTCAGGGCTCAGGGCCAGTGTTTCTAACTACGGGAACGCCCCTCCATTCACGTCTCCTTCGGTTTGATTAAGATTAGTGAGACACACACAGTACACATTCCTGCAGTTAGAAACACTGCTCAGGGCCCCTATATTTGAAATTATCTTGCGATCACGCGCCAGATTCTGAACATAGCCATGTATAATTTTAAATGTTTAATACGTTCATAGGCCCCTATTCTCCAACATTTTTTTACTTTTTCTATGGCGTAATGAGTATTTCTTTCAATTTCGTACAGTATCATGAAGAGAGGTATTTTCTTCCGATATAACGATAAAAATCGATTAATTTTTCACGATTTTTTAAAATTTTAACTCATGTAAAACGTATTTCCCAAAAAAGTTCAGGACGCACATTTTATTAAAAACTGTTTTACACCACCGAAGTCATCCAAACAGTCTAAAAGTAGTAGAAAATACTAACAGGTTATTTAAAAATGATAAAACACATTTAGAAGAGAGATTTTATTGTATTTCTTGCGTTTAACTCTTTTAAACACTATTTCCCCCAAAAAATTTTTCCTGTACCGTAATGTACACTTATTTTCACGTACTTTAAGCATAAGAAACTAACTTTTTAATTGTACTGTAATACTAAAATTAATTTTTGAAAATAAAGTAATAAAAATCATAAATTTCAATTTTTGTCATATTAAGAAAAAAAATTCAATATTTTCATTAACAGATTCGAATTCTGCGGAAAATTTCCTATAAAAATAGTAGTTTAAACATATTTTTTCATTAAAAAATATCGAAATAATGGATAATTATAAAAAGATGCTGTAAAATGCTTGAAAATCGCGAAAAATCGATAATTGTTCTCACAAACGCTATTTACATCAGAAATGGTTGAAAATTTAAATTTGGGATAACCTTGACATAAGAAATAAGAAAATAACTTTAATTTTTCGATCTGAGATGGGTTGGTGTGATGCAATGTGGAGTTGGCGTGGAATTACCCATATATATATATATATATATATATATATATATATATATATATATATATATATATATATATATATATATATATATATAGTGCCACAGACTGGTGCTACAGAATGGTACATACTCTCCTGTACTAGCTTTCTATTTCCTTTGGTCTCAGCTAGCTAAACGAACTTGCCATATACTCTTACCAGCTGCTATCTATCGCCGCCCAAAGTACATTTTTTTGAACAATTTTTAATTTTTCGGTTTGTAATAGTAAAATGAAAATATTATTTAATGAATATTAAAGAACAGTACAATCTCGTATTAAATTGCAATTTTCATTGAAAAACTTGCAGACGTTTTTAAGAAAATTGCGCTTAAGCGCAACTGCAAATTCCAAATTTGAAGCTCTTTCAAAGAAAGTTTTTGAGTTTTCGAAAAACTTCATTTGAAGCACTTTAACTCACAAATACGATAATGTTAATAAATTGCTGGAAATGTGCATATTAAAGGCGTGAGTGATCTTTCAAAAAATTGTATTTGTGTAATTTTTGGAAAAACAAAAAGAATACCTCGAAATGAACTTTACTTCATGTTAAGAGTGCAATTAGCAGCTCCGTTCGAAAGGTCTGAAGAAAAAAAAATTGGAGCTGTTTTTGAGAAAATGGCGTTTTAACCTTTCTGAAAATGCAGAATTTTGAGCTAGTTGTCACAGGAAACGGTTGAGTTTTCGACAAACTTTATATAACAGTATTTAAAGTACATGTACTCAAATACAATAATGTGAACAAATTGCAGTTAGTATAAATACTAACGACGTGAGAGAAGGAAAAAAATTACATTTTTGTAATTTTTGAAAAAAAGAATTGAGCAATATGACGATTATGTCGTCTTATAGAGTATATTTAACATTATTCCTACCAAAAGTTAAACGAAAATATTTGGATTTAATATTTTTTAGAAAAACTTTTTGTAATTTTTTTTAAATTGTACATATTGCTTGCAATATTGCGCGAAAACTATCAAATTTTCAAAAAAATGTACATTACTTTAATGAAAGAACTCACTAAGAAGAACATATTTTATCTGAAGGAAAAATCTCTAACTTCAATTTTGTGGCCGAAAAAATGCAAACTTTTGCAATTTTCAAAAATTCAGAGTTAACCGCGAAAATAGGACCTATGCCACTTTAAAAGTATATTTTACTCTATTCTTACAAAAAATTTGGAACAGTCTTTGAGAAAATTTTGAAAATGTTCGGGGGCTTCATGTACTGACCTCCAAATTTAAAAGATTTTTTCCAAAATCTCGAAGCTTCGACTCGAGGCAGATGGACAAGGGTGTCTTCAATTTGGAAAAAATCCTACGTATGGTTTAGGCGCTAGTGGTGTTCACAGACTGACGGACGTTTTGAGGGAAAATCACTTTTTCGGTATCAGGGGACCCTAAAACGTATATTTCAGTTGAAATCTCGAAATAGAATTTCCGCAGGATTCCGTAATTTTCCCTATACTACGTATAATACTCCGAATATACCTACGTGTACGGGAAAGCAAAAATGGAGTTAAGAACAATAGTGATTTATAAGACAAAATGTTGCTAACATTAATGTTTACATTTATTAAAGCATAGACAGTCATATCAATGTGTTTCATAAACATCAAGAATAGACAGTCGAAAATTCGTAAAAGACCTATCCCCATTAATTTTGCAAGTTGGATCTGGAAAAACACCAATAATTTTGACAGCTTGGAATCAAATCCGTGAATATCCGAACGCTAGTCAAAAATCACAACAGTAACAACTGCTACTTTTTAATACTTAAGGACTTGCGCTGTTTACCGTTATTATTTTCAAGTTTATGTTATTGGGAGCATCAAAGAAAAATTCTTTTCCGTGTTATGAATAATGAGAATCATTTTTACAAATTTTAGGCGTCGATGAGAAAGCTCTTATTAAACAGGTTTACTAAGAAATAAACGCTTTTGCACACATTAAAAAATAATTTTACAGGAGTGTACGGATAATTCGCCCTTCAATTCATACTTGCACGTTTCAACGAGCTTTATGTCACCATCATGAGATTTTGATTTTAAAATGGCGTCATGTGAAGGTTGGAAAAGTCTGAGAACATATGTTCTGTCCACTAACGGATCGAAGAGGGAGGGCATGGGGGCCATGTCCTCCCCTTAAAAGCCTAGTTTTCGTTTACCTCCCTTTGTTTAGCTAAATTGATTTAAATACGTATTCGAATTACGTAATTACTTAAACAATATTGTTTAGTATCATATCTACAGTACATAAATAATATACAATATAAATGTTTATTATTTAACAAAAATCTACGATGCATTACATTTGCATTGCACTTCTCTTACGTCAGAGACTTTTATAAAAGAATCCCATTCTTCTTGGCGGTTTTCTTCTAACACTAAGCGAGAGGAGGTGGTTGTTCTAGCAGAAGTAGATTCTTGTGGACTGGATCTGTAAAATTGGCGATCTCTCATCCTTTACGCGCCAAACATCAACGGCGACCGGGATTGTACCACCTTGATACGTGGCAACTATTACTAAAAATTGGGTCGCGGGAGACCGCCCGTTCGATCTCGGGCCGCACCTCGTCGCCCGATCCGGCATTCTCTCCCCGCTAGCGCAAGGTCTCCTCCGATTGACCGGACACCCAGCCAGTCAAGACCCATAGGGTCATCCGGATCCAAAGGCTATTTTCACTGGAGGGCCTCAACGGCCGGCGCTCGTATTTTACGTCTTTGGCTCCTTTCCGTCCTCCTAAACGTACTCCTCTCCTCCTTCCTCCCTCCCTCCAGGCGTGACCACCGTGTACCTACCCGTCTCCCCGCCCGTTTCATTAAAGGGACAGCTGGGACGCAGACCTAAACGAAAACAGTACGACTATTGCAGCATAGTGCAGCCTACAGTACGGCTAATACAGCGCCTTCCGCACACCTGACAACGGATGCAACATACTGCTGGAGGGGGGGGGGGTGAAGGCATAAACACGCATGGCGTTTCTGTAACACATGGTGTGCGATATAAGGGATCGCCATTAGTTTTTCCAACGCTTGTACATGGTCACTGATAGCCGTCGCGCCATCAGATCGAAGCGAGGTGAGCAAAGACAAAAGCCGTCTGGACAGGAGGGATTCCGACCGTCAACGGAGAAAGTTCATGTAAGGAGAGGAGGGTGCATAATGAGGGTGAAGCAATTTGATGTCCTCTTCGTAAGCGTACAAGACATTTAAATTTTGAGGCAGGAGGGGCATTTCTGAAGTGTGAGGGCATCGGTTTGGATTTATTACTTTTGTGGTTATGGCTCTATTTTCGGAAAGCTGACATATTTGTTTTACACAGGGGGTCCTCCGACACAGCCATCTTGAAGCAAACGCTGGTCAGTGTCGGCAGCAGACAGAGAGCGCTTTCGGCGTTGCCACGCATGGCGGCTTGGCGCAGGCGAGCAGCGGCCCAGAGATCGAGAGGGGCAGTTCCCCTCTGCCGCCTGCTTTATCTACGCCGCCGGAACGGCTCCCGAAAATGCCCGTATCGGAATGCCCGTAAAGAGTAGGAATGGTCTCACCACAGTGGCGAGAACGTGCATTGCACTTTCCGTGCGTTCGCAAAAGGTACAGCTTCACTCGCTCCCGAAAGCGCGAGCAGCAAATCACTTGCCCCCCAAGCGCAGCCGGAGCTACCTGAAGCGAGCGGGACTAAACGAGGCCAGAACGTTCGACAGCGGCCCACCGGAACGAGACGGACAAGGAGGCAATTTCCACTGCAGCCGCAATGGGACTCTGTAGGGACCAGTGTTGGCACACGAGGCGGAACGCAGACGCGACGGGCACCACGCTTCACCTCAGGGATTTTCATGCGACTACGCCAGCAGTCATCCAGACGGATGCCAGTGACGATCGGAACGGCAGGGTTTATGGCATTATAACGATTGTTGAATAAACACTAGCTGTTTCTACAGACCGTCTTCATGGCTCCCTCCCGGACCGGCATAATATTTAACATAAACCTTCTTTATGTAAGCGTCCTTCAGCAGACGAGATGCCTACGAGGCTTCTGATTTAAAAGTCTCTCATCTACATTACAACAGACTATTTTAACTCCAGTCCACGCGCCACAGTGTCAGCGAAGGCATCACGCTACAGCTCCTTCGCGACGCATGCTCATATCGAAACTCCGGTAGCGAACTGCCCTATTCAATTCGTTGACAGCCGAAGAAGGGAGCGATTTGGATGGGGAGTGGCGGACACACCTGGGCTCCGAATAGGGTTAACAGAAAACGTACAATTCAAATCAATTACACAATATAATAAGAACGTGAGACTTCACATCTCTTTCTTAACAAGTCATATTACATTTGGTGCGAGAGATTTCGCAACAAAGCGAGAACGGGAAGCACGGTTCCTTCTTCGACCTTCGATCGGGGAGTCGTAATTACATACGCATCCTCTCAGCCGGCGGTGTACTTGTCTGCGTCCGGGATAGCGGGCGCCGGCGCTGTACAGTGCAAGTTGGAACAGCCTGCATTATTGTATCAGTGATTTTTCAACTTTACACTTTATTCTTTAAGAAATAAATCAAGTTATTAGAGCATAATTCACCGCATGACATTGTTAAATATGTAGCGGATTACAACGTACAATTTTACGAAGTTAAATCCGCCAAAGCTAATAGTTTTATTTTGAGAGAAACGATATGTCATATCTTTCCAGACGCTGCGTTAACATTAATGAAGCTGCATCTTTATTATCCAAAGCATTTTGTTCAACTATAAAATTACTTTTGGCGGAAAGAAACATTCAAATTCCGTGAAAAATTGGGAATATATTGAAGAGCTATCTTGCAATTGCGCAAGCCAATTGCGAGGCTCGTAATGTAAATGCTATAAAATTAATTTAAAAAATATATTTCTGCTTTGTATTTATTACGGTATGAATTATTTATTGTAAATGCTGGCCCTATAAATCTATTTCTAGAGTTCGTACTTTTTTATAAGGCTTTTAAAACTATTATTCAAAGTTATTTCATAATAAACTGGAGTGATTTTAATGGGAATATTTCTGCATAATAAAATTGGTTTAAAATTTTTGTATAACGAAATGTAAGTGCATTTATGAATCGCACGAGAAACGTGGGGTACGATGTCTTTGCACCAATCATTACTTTCGTTTTATAAAGCTCTCTTAGGTTTCTAAAGATAACTTTCATTTATTATAATTCATTCTACTTAAATTTGAATATTAATACGGGGCAAGTATTTTTGCTGATCAATTGTGGGGTAGGGTCTTTAATCCGCAGGCACTTCATGTTAAGTGGACCTTGCAATTAGAACTTGTACAATTGCTTCATAAGTAACTTGTAATTTGCAGCAAAAGCGGTAAATGTGAAATGGAATCATAATTCTACCCATCGACACTTAATAAGACAAAGAAAAAACATTTAATTGAATACTTTTATACCTTTCCGATTCATTTTCTTCTCCAATTTTCGACGTTTCGACAGGAGGATCCCTGAAAAGCAAGCTACTCAGTTTTTCAGCTGTCGTTGAATCCTCAGTACATAAATCCATATCAGACGAATTATTGGAAGGTTCAATTGGAAGAGGTTTGTCTGGTGGAAGAACGTTTTCTGATGCACCTGTAATATAAAATTTTCCATGTACTTAAATCATTATATGAACTTAGAATGTCGAGGAACGAAAATTGTTGAAATGAATAAATCACGAAAAACATTTTAAGCATTTTACGTTTACCACCACAATAGTTTTCCAGAACAGTGGGAGGAATGGATTTCTTTAACGATTCTCCTCTAGGTGGCGGGGGTG